>VANL01001385.1:0-14012 GCA_006352455.1 Brachionus sp. 'Tiscar' | reverse complement strand
GGCGGGTTAATGAATGATAAAACAAGTATACTTTGAATAGTTTATTAAATAATTGTTGAGCTCTAACAATTTATATAATTAGTGTAATCCCTAAAAATATATCTCTTAGCACTGAGAATGGAATCATTATTTATACCCATGAGTTCGTGTCAAAAACACGGGCTTATAATTAAGACAAGATGTGAGCTATTATATAAATGTTTATATCAGGAACTAGTAGCGTCTATCTTCTGAGATACGTGACAAGTGTATTAATTCTTACTTTTCATTGCGCATCAGTTAAGAAGCTGATGATCAAGTGATGCGTATGGTGTATTACAAAAAGTTCTTTATCTTCCCAAGGACTTCTAGGCCGTCCCAAAAATTTCTAGACCGTCCGAATGACAAATTGATTGTCCAAAGCTGTTCCTCCCGTCCTTAGCGCTTCATGACCCTCTTCATGGCTTATTGACAGTCCGAATGTCATCTTGGCCGTGCAGAGTAATTCTTGATCTTCCCAAAGACTTCTTGACCGTCACAAGAACTTCTTGATCATACAAAAAGTTCTTGATCTTCCTAAAGACTTATTAATCGTCCCAAAGAGTTCTTTATCGTACCAAGGACTTCTTGGCCATTCAAAGGATTTCTAGACCGTCCGAATGACCTCTTGGCCGTCCCAATGACTTCTAGACCGTCTTTAGGACTTGATCGTCTCAAGCAATTCTTCACAGTCCTGACCGTTCTAAGGGCTTCTTGACAGATTTTAGGACTTTCTCGACCGTCCTATGGACTTTTTGACCTACCTAAAAACTTCTTAACCGGGCTTCTTGATAATATATAACCATATTCTTGACTGTCCTTAGGGCTTTCTTGATACTATTACCTTCTAAAGGACTTATTGACTTTTCTAATGATTTCTTGACCACTCATAAGTCTTATTCACCTAAATATTCTAGAGACCTAAATCTATCAATTTATAATAAAATCAATTTGATCTTTATGGACTTTGTAAAAAAATTTAAAAAATTTGATATGAATTTATCAATGTTTTTTTTGTTTTCAAAATAACAGTTAATTTTATATTTATAAAATTATGTTTTTAATTATTAAAATTTTTATTAAATTAAATAAATGAAGTGTTAATCAGTCGACTACGATAAGGGCACTAGCCTGTTGATTAACCTTGAAATTGAAATTGAAAAACAATCAATGATGAGCATAGTCAAAATTAGTCTTGGTAAAATCACCATTAGTGTTCGTAAAGCAAAATTTTTAAAAGTTTTAACATACCATTTAGTTTGGGATTTTTGTTAATTTTTTAAAAATTAAAATCGTTTTTTTCCAAGGATTTCAATTTACAAAAAAGACTTTTTTGATTTTGTAAACAACATGATACCCTTCTAATCCTCGAAATTTTTGAAGAGAATTTTAAGAGCTTGCCAAAAATATGTTTAGTTTTGGTCTAGAAAGTATAGTTTTTGCGATATTTCAAAAATTTTTATAATAATTTGAAAAACCTAATTAAAATTTTAATATTCGATATTTTTTGTTTTATTAATATGTTAAAATAGATATGATGTTTTAATTTTTTAATTGAGGAAATGTTTAAAAAAACTTAAATGAGGTGAAACTTTTTATATTTTTATATTTTTTCTTTTTTTGTCATCTACGTAACATGTTCTTTCAAAAATGAACTATTCTCCCTGAAAAAAAACTAAACAAATTTTATGGAACGATTTTGAAATTCTCTACAAGAATAAAGGTGGTGGAATTAGTCGTGAAAATTCCTGATTATTTGAAGGTCAGGTTTAAAAATAAGTAAAACTAAGTTTTTTTTTTAATAATATTGAAATTAAGAAAACTTACATCATATTCAAAAAGCTTAGAAAACTCTGAACTTAAAGTAATTTCATATCAAAATTTTTGACTCAGCGTTTTATTAGGAACCTTAATTTTAGCTTTGTAAAAAAGTAAATATTTTTGTTAATTTTTTGCATTATTTGTTTTAATATCGCAATTAAAGAAGAAACACAAAGAATTTTTTGGAAGAGTGAAGTTGAGATCAAAAGATCAGAAGCAAAATTCAGATAATGAAATTTTGTTAAGAGCTCAAAAAATATGCGTCAAAAATCTGGATAAAAAAATAAAAGCATTTCAGCAATTGGCGGCTAATGATAATACGATAATCGAATAACCAATTTCTTATTCTTCTTCATCTGATTCTCATATCAGATTTTAGTCTCACCCTCATATCATATCATATCATTTGAAGTGACTTAAAATTATAAAAAAGAAAGTATGAAATTGGAGCTATTTATATGAATTGAGATTAAATCTTAACTGATAGTGAAATTAAAAATTAGCCCCCAAACATTAGATATTTTAATGCATAAGATTCAGTTTCGAACATTTTCTCTCTATTTTAGTTTTTTAAAATTTTATAAATTAAAAATTAAGCAAGGATAGGCATAATGAATTTTCATTTCGATTATAGATATATATTTTTTTAATTAAAGATACATCATAAACAACTACAACTTTAACAAAGAGGACAACTAAAATGTTTGCACCTTTAAATAACAATCATGAAAATGAAGGCTATCAGTCATTCAAGACTTTATGTAAAATTTGTAAAAATTATCAAAACTAGCTAAAAATTGAAGTGAATTAGACAATTTGTCCCAATGAGACAACAATGAGAAAGATTAAAAATTTGATTCTGAACTTTTTTTCAGATGGAAATTTTACATTATTTGTGAAAGACATTGAAAAAATTTGATTTCTTTCAATGTGAGTGGTAACAACTTTATCGAGATTTCACAGAATTTTACTTCATTTGGAGAATTTTATAAAGAAGCATTTGATTTAAACTTATTTTCTTTATCTAGATGTAATATAAATGTAATATTTTCGAATAATTATTTATTGCAAATATTCAAAATATTTACGAAAATTAAACATTCAATTTTTGCGTTAAACTTTTTTTTAAAAATTTTTGAATTATTGGCGATTTATTCAGAATTTTTATTTATTAATTTTTATATATTTACATAAGAATAATTATTTTATGAAAAAAAACTGCAAAAAGTATGATATACTAGGTTGCAGTATTTTTCTTTTATTTTTCTATTTTTATTTTTTTTGCTTTAAAATACCGAGCTAAAACTTCTTTCTATTAGTATTATTAATAGTATTATTTTTCTGTCTGTAATAATTAATACTCATAAATTAAAACAGTATTTGAAAACATTTAATTTAATTTATTTCAAACTAAAATATGGCTGAAAAAATAATTTTTTATTTTACTATAGATGAAAGAATTTTTTTTTCTACCAGCAATCTATTTAAATTTAAATTTATTAGAATAAATTTTGATTAATTTAGTGGCTAAAGCAGAAAAAAAATTTATACATTTTGGATACAATTTTATAAAAAAAAAAGTTTAGGCAAAAATTTAAAAATAATTCGGTAAAAAATTGAAATTAGCTATTTGCAATTGTAAATAGACTAATAAAAAAGTTTTCTCTAAATTTAGTTATAAGCAAAGAATTTTTAAGCAACCATATTCAGGCAAAGAGTAGGCCAGGCACTTGTACTCAATCAATAATTGTGTATACCATCAAAAAGTTAATACAATTCTGTTAGATTCTGCTAGCTAGATTCCAGTGTTTAATGTTTTTGGGGAATTACACCACTCGAGACTAAATATATTTTGGAATGCTAATTTCTCAAATATCTTATTGTTCTGTTTGTCATTTAAAATTTTTATTTTATTATTGATAAATAGCAAGATTGTTAAATTCAAAAGATTCAAATATAAAATACAGTGCCGATTTGACACGTGAATTTCTGGTATTTTTACGTAAAAAAAGCTTTAATATGAAAAAATAATATGAATATTTTAATTTTAGTTTGATTTAAACTTCATTTTGGATTTATTTTACCAATATTACTAAAAAATTCAACCCTTTTTTTTTTTTTTAGATTTACACTGTTCTTATGATTTAACTTTATTCAATGATGTACGAAAAGTTTTCGTAAAATAACACAAAAGGCACATGTTATATCACTACTATTAATATTTTTATTTTTCTTAATAATAATAATAAAATTAACCCTATTCTATGCTAGAGGATAATGGGGAGACGCTCATCTCTTTTTCCAGTACCTTTTGAACAACGGTTCTTACCTGACACAGAGGTTACTGCATCGAGTTGGTCATCTACATAGCTATTATTACCCAGTCGAAATTGGTTGCCCTTTTTAACAATGTAAGGGGTTTCAAAATTTGTCCCGTACTGTAGGAATATTTTGAAGAATTTTTAGCAGTTATTTTGCTTTTCATTTATCTAATTTTAAAAATGCTTATTAAATAGATTCAATGATTAAAATCTGAAAAGACAGATTTCTGTTATGTAAAATTAAAAATCGTCTTATTTAAAAAAAAAAAGTTTCAAAAGTTACGTTTATTATCAATGAAGTTTTTTTAATTATTTTTGTTTGAATAACAAATGCTATTAAAAAATTTTTTATAATTTGTATAGTAAAAAATCTAATACTATATTAGCAAGAAATTTTTACTGATTTCCCTTGACCAATATTTAAAATAGCGTTTGTAATTGACTCCAATCGGCTGATAAAATTTAAAAATCGACTATTTCGTTTGGGTTGATAAATTTTTTTTAAACGATTTTTAAGTCGATTAAATTTTTTTAGTATACTATTAAATTGATTAGTTTTTTTTATTTACTAAAAAATGTAAAAATGATTGAAAATGATTTGCAGCCTCTCCTTTGGTAATTTTTAATTAAAATTTCTTTTATAATAAATCAAGTTGTGAATAAATGAAAAAGAAATTTATTCTTACATTGAAAAAACTTGATCTTGATAAACCCAAATTTTACATTTTTTAGTAATCAACTAAAAAAATTAATCGACTTAAAGTTAGTCGATTAAAAGATTTTTTCAAGTGAAAAAAGCATCCACAGACTTGTGCGTCTGGGAAAACTTCTTCTATGGCATTTATGATAGCTATATCAAAATCACACGAAATTGAATATGGTTGATTTAAAATTTTGTTTTTAATAAATTCAAAAATTATATTGTAAGTTTTTTCGAGTTTACCATTTTTAATAATGTGAATGCTAAATAATTGTTTAGAAAAAGCTGCGTCAAATGTTCCGTCACACAACCAGAATTTGTACTCATTTAACAATTGAAGATTTTTGTTGGTCGAAAATATCAAAATTCGATCACTCTTGTTTTCACAACTTGAATAATCAAATAAAACAAAATCTTCTTGTTTTAGTGTTATTGTAAAAACTTTATCTAGTTAGAAATTAATGTCAGTAGGTATTTCAAAATCTGCATATGGGTTCACTCGCGAGTTCTTACATAATTGCCTTGCGACGTTGTAAGAGGGTAAGTTTGCTGCAACTTCAGAACTCATGCTTTTCTGGCACTCCATGATTATTTTTCTAGTCTTGGTGTCCGGATGGATTGAAGCCATTTCTTTGATCGAAGATTTGACTGATTTTACTTGGGTTTTAATTGTCGCTGTGTGCTAACGTTCTCTTAAAACTGTAATTGGCTTTTTTTGTTCTTGTGTATAGACAGCCCCGTTAGAGTTAGGAAATTAAAATCGAGCCTAAAGTTTGCCAACCTTAATCAAAAGCTTGACGAACTCAAGAATAAGCTTGACACCGAAGAGAAGATTTCAAGCTTAAATATGAGTCAACATGAGCAAAAAATTCCTGTAAATTAACTTTATTTTTTTTTTATTTAATTTTTTATTCCATTTTTATATAGACCAAATCGCCAAATGATGGAAATGTCACGCCACCAGATGCTACAACATCATTGGAAGCAACAGTTAAAAAAATCACTTTTCCGGTTCCAATAACAAGGAAAAAGATGGAGGAAGGGCTTCACTCTCATCCTCAAACAGATTTAAAGCAAGAGGTCAAATCAATTGTTAAATCATATATAACCGTGAAAAGCAAAATGACCATTACGCCTTTTGCTAGCCATTTGCCACCTCCTAGCCACAGAAACAAAAAAACAGCCAAAATATTTTGGTAAATCTATTTTAATTTCTTTATAATTTATATATAGTCTATTTTTTTTTTACCAAGTCTTCAACTGCAAATATGGTCAGGCAAAATTCTTTGACTCAAGACAAACTAATAAAATCCCCCAGTCAATAAATTTTTAAAGACATTTTAGGGATTCTCTAAAGAACCTACATGAATTCAATAAATTCATTCATTTTTTAAAGAAAAATTTCTTTTTTTTTAAAGAAAATAAAAATTGCAGAATACACTTTAAAATATCACTATTTCTTCTTTATTTTTTAACCCCATTAGTCTTTAAATTTTCTTTAATTTACGCTTGCCATAATTTTAAATGATTTTTAAAATCAACATTATTTTTTTTTTAATTTATTTTTATTTTAATTTTGTCATGTAAAGTTTTCATTTTAAACCTTTGTTTAACTAATATGTGAATTTTTACAGGGACTCTTGATTGCTAGGGAATGATCAAATAACCGAAAAATCAAAACTTTGCATTGTTCTCACAGAACCATCCTAATTTTGAAGAAACCTTAAAAAACTTAATTGAATTAGACGCGAATATTAAAAATTAGGAAGATCAAAGACAAGCGCAGCTAAACTGAAAAATCAAATAATTTGTATTCAAAGTATCATTAAAGGATAGTTAAAAATAAATTGTAAAAAATGTTGAATAATTTGTTTTGCAATTTTTATAAATCAATAAAATAAACTGTTCAACGCAGTAGTTATTTTGACTTAATTAATCCAAATAAGGGTCAAAAATTCACCAGTTAGAAAAATCAAATCTTACAAATCTCATAACTAGGAAACCAAACCTAAATTTACTTATAATATACTACATAGTTATTTTAAAAACAAATAATAAAAACCTACTTAGAACATACAATTTTACAGTATGTTTCAATTAGTTTCAATTATTCATCTTCATCATAATTTGAACTGAACTAAAATTTCCCTTTTTTAACAAATAGCTAACATCTTTTTGTATTATTTTAGATTTAAATTAAAAACTTACTAAAGTTTTGGATATCAAATTGAAATTCAAAAAAATATCAAATTGAATTTTCAGCATTTGCTCAAACAAATAAGATATCAAAAAAAATCACCGATAATTACTCTAATACGAGAATTTTTTTTTATTTGTTAAAAATTAAATATAAAAAAATGATTTAGCTATGGTAATTTTTACTTTGACTCTATCTGAAGAATTTAATTATGTACTGTTACACTCATTTATTCGAGTAAATGTGATAAACTATGCATAAAAAATTAAAAAATTTTATATTTAAAATAAAACTTAATAACGTCAGAATCCAAAAAATAATTTTAAACTGGATTAAACGGTCAGTAACTTAAAAAAATAATAAAGATTATTTTTAGAAATTTTGAAGATTCATTTATAATTATCTCTAAAGAATAAATACTGAAATTCTAAAGATCATTCTTTAAAGAATTTTTAAAGAAAAAGCGTCCGGAAACTTTTAAAGAATCTTTATAAAAATCTTTAAAGAACCTTTAAAAATTCTTTAAAATTTTTTTGACTGGGCCGGACGGCGCGAAATCACTCAATCGGGAGAAAATTCGGAGTATGAGACTGAATTGGTTCAAGATTGGAATATTAGCACAATGACCACCAAAACAGATTGAAATTCCACGGCACCAGATGCTCCAACATCATTGAAAGCAACATCAAAACAAATTGATTTGCTTGTTAGCTCAAATAAAAATGACATGGATGACGAAGAACCAGTAGAAGTGGAAGAGGATTTTTTGCCACCTAAGGAAATCCTTAAACAACAACCTATGTCAGAATTTAAGCAAAATTCTAGGTTTGATCTTAGAGATGTTTATTATTAAGGATTTATTGTTATTTTAAGAATTAAAATTTAATATTTATTTACTAATTTAGATCAAAGGCATAATTGGGCACAAATTTGAAGAAGGGAAATTAAAACTGCTGCTGAAATGGGATAATGTTGGAAAAAATGAATACCAAGAGTAAAAATACCATCTATATCATTGAAATCTTTTATTTTTTTTTTCGTAGTTCTTGGGAAGCCTTCTCGGACGTGTATGCGCCAACTTTATACCGAAATTATACAAGAAAAAACAAAATCAAATTTTCTAAAAAATTTAATCGCTGCGGGCCCAATAAAGCCACAGATGGGACTAATCATTTCAAGTTGGCAACCGACTTGACAAAAGAACAATTAGGTTTAGCAGATAAAACCTTTAAAACCATTTAAAAAAGCCCGATTTCAAAAAAAAAAAAAATTAATTTACTCTAAAATATTGAATTATTTTTATTATACTAATATTGATTATATAAATAAAAAAACAAAAAAAATTTAATTAAAAAAATAAATTAAAATTAATTGATCTCTATTTAATTATAAATATTTTAAATGTTATTTAATTCTTTTTCAATTGAAGCAAGTAAACTCTGCATCACGATTTAAACATCAGAATCTTTGTATAACTCACTTTCTGCATTAATTATTGCATTCACTTAATTAAAAATTTATTAAAAAATTCATATTTATTCAAACCAAACCATTTTTTGAAGTCAATAATGAAATATCTCAGTTAAAATTCGTGATTGGAGGACAACTTAGTCGTTTTCTCGCCTTTTTCTTCGAATTCACAAATTCTTCTGGTGACCGATCTAAATTAAAAAGTTAATTAACTAATAAAATTAATTTTTATTACTTCTTTTATATTGCTGCTTCGTTAGGACTTGATTACAAGTTAATTTATTGAATCTATCCAAATTTTGCACGTATTTTTCTATTTAGTAATTTTTAAGTTTTATCTAATTTTATTTTTAAAATATAAATACTTGAGAATTCAATTTTTTGTTCAAACATTGTAATCAGTTCTTTTAATCGTTTTGGATCCTTTTTAGAAAACAAATATTGTTGCTTACATTTGCCAGCTCTCGACCAATATTTGTTTGTTATCCAATTTGCTCAATTGATTTGTAAAAACCATTAAAAGACAATTGTTGTAGCAATCGATTTGTTTCATCTCCTGATTCAAAGATCTGGAAGCTATCAAAATGAATTTTAATGTCTTTTTTAAATGGTGGTGGCGACCTTGTTTTATCTTTAGAAAAATTAGTGGGTATAATTCTAATTTATTTTAATTTATTTTGAGTAAGTTAAAGTAATGTTCAATTTCAATTTGTATCCATCTATTACAAGCAAAAATGATGTTACGTTTTAAAATTGCTTTTCAAACTCTTGTGTGGCTTTGGAGGACACTGGACAATTGGCAATCCTTTTGCAACAAAGTGTGATCGAATTATCGATTATTTTTCGAAGCATGAAAATATTGCTGAGGGAATCCATAAAAAGTTAGTAAGATTATTTTTTATTTAAATTAAAAATAAACATTTGATTTAGAACTTGGAGTTATTTACATTGAATAAAATATGATGAAAAATTACAAATTTTAAAATTAAATTATTTAAGACTTTAGATGATTGAACAAATAACATTTTGATTTAACTAGCACCACGCTCCCAACTTTGCCAATTAAACCTTTTATACGAACTAAATCCATATATTCAATTAGATATTTTTGATTAGATAATATACATTTTATAGTAAGCTTTAAATGAAAAAATTAAGAATTAAAATAAAGTAAGAAGCCTGGTTAGACCTATATACAGGAAATTGGGAATAAACACATTATCAGTTTGCTCTATTCCATCTGTATTAAAGACATTTTATCAAATAAAAGGGATAAAAACAGCCTGTGTTGGAGTCACATATCAAGATTTTTGTGATTTTTCTTTGAAAAAACGAGTCTTTTTTGATTGGATGATAAAAAAAGAAGATTGCAATTTTTTATTGATATAATAAAATAAGGATTAACACAAAAGAAACAAAAGAAAATAGAATAAAAAAACTAAATTGAAACGTTTGTGTTTTGTAATTTCTCAATGCGGCTACGTTTACTCAATATTAAAAAGGGCAATTGTGGTTACTTATTTGAACTTATTTCTCAACTGAAAATGTCTCAAAGACCGCGGAACAAAATGGGATTTTCAGAAGCGAAAAAAACCGGGATCGAAATGTTGATTAATCAAGTTAATTTTAATTTCGCAAAGCTTTTGAAATTAAACAGAAAATGTGGTCAAGTTAAACAATGCAAAATCAACCTAAGTGAACAATTGTTCTTAACATTCAAAAGAAAATACCGCTTAACCCGATCAACCCGTTACAAACCAGTCCCGGTTTTTTTTTAGGATTATAATATTATTGATCAGAGATTTTTTAATGAAGAAGATTTTAATCAAATTGATATTAAAACTTTAATATTTCAAAAAGTAACAGTTTAAAAATTTAAAAAAAAAATTTAGAAGAAGAAATTGTAAAAGGTGCAGCAACTATTGGTTTTTGGTTTAATTTTAAATAATGTAAAAATATATTACTCTTTTTATTTTTATAGATTTTTGTAAATTTTTTTGTATTAGTCTTGTAATGGTTTTGTGATAGTTTCCTTTTTAATTTTTTTGCATAATTTTTTTGTTTCATTTTTTTTTAGCCAATAAAATTTGACCACTTTTTTCCAAAAAAAAATCATATTTTCAATGTGTTCGACTTGATATGAAATCGGGCGAAGCGCTAGAACTTGCATAAAATCTAAAAGATTTTAGCCGTGTGCAAATAAGAGTGAGAAAGTGAGTGAGATATAGCTAGTTTATTTGATATATTTTCGTTCTGAAATAATTCGATAACATTTGAAGATTCGTTATCTGATTCGTCATCACTTTACTCATTTACAACTTCGTCCGATTGTACGTTTTTTTTATTTATTAAATTGATAGAATTAGATAAAACAGAACTTATTCTTTAAAATCAAACAAAAACAAAGAAACCAAAAATATTTTTTTTCCTAACTTCGATATATCCATTAGAAATTACATTAAAAAGATTCTTGTTCTGCCATATATAGAATTTATTTACGTGAAAAACGAATTTCCACCATAAGCTTGTTCTTATAGACGGACTGTACTGTACCATCTAAGCTATTCAATTAAAACGCTAGATCTAAAGTATATTCAAAGTGAATCGAAAAATGTTGATCTCGTTGTACCATCCTTTCATTTTTGCTTTTAAATTTGATGAATATGTACCCTAATAAATTCTTTTTCAAATAGAAACTGATTGATTTAAAATTTTCTATTTTCTTACACAAAATGCACACTTTAATCGTAGCGCAATCACTTCTTTCGCTATTCGTTAGTTTAATTGTATAGTTTACAGTGAAAGATCTTTTTGAGTTGGTCATAAAAATTTATTTTTTATTTTTTTTAGTTCTAGATAATCTTTTCAGTTGCTTCTGTTTGGCAAAACGCTTTATTATTTGTATGTAGGTTTCATGTTAGTTTTCGTCACCTGAATTCGACTCCTAGCTTTCTACTTTTTGAAATGGAATGAAAATTCTATCACAGTGCGCATCTATTTTCTAAAAATTTGTTTTCAATTTATTTTTGAAATAAAATATATTTTCAATACACATTTAAAACATAACAAAAGTTTAAAATTTTATACTTTAGGTTGCCTAAACAGTGGTCGAAATGCTTTGTAAGATTTTGAATTTTAGATTATTATTTTTACATTAAGTGGTGCTACATGAATATAGCAGTTGCTTCAATTTACAGAATATTTTTTCGCTTATCCAAATTAAATTTATGGTATATTTTATATTTTGTTTCTGATTTTGTACTAAAATTCACAAAATTTTGAATTTTGCAAATGTATTGCAGAGTCTTGCAGAATCAGTATATTAGTGGTACAAAGGATGTTTAAGATGCTACAATTTACAGAGCTTTGGCCTTTTTTATATTTTGTATTTGTTTTTTTTTTTGAAAATTTACAATTCCCTGAAAAGCAAACGATTGAGTTGAACAAAAATACTTAAAATGGTTTGAGGAAAGTAACCTTGTTTTAACAGAAAGTGAAACTGAACAAGAAATTAATGAAGTGAAGAAAAATTGAACTAAAAAATTCTAATGTTATTAATATCTTCTTTTTTTTTAAAAAATGTAAATTAAAACCCATTTTTAGTATTTTTATTATTTTGTTGATTTATTAAGAATTTCTAATTAGTTAAAAAAATTAAAAGATTATTCATCTAAAATTTGGAAATTTTTCAGAATTTTGCGTACATCGTTCGAGAATTTCGCAAATTAAAAAAAATTATCAAATTTTACTGAAATATTTTCAAGTTGACTTTTGGATAATTGTTTTTAATGTAAAGATTTGTGCTAAATATAAATTTAAGGCCATTTAAATGTTTACTTTAGTCATGTGTATAACCCTTAACCTAACCTTAACCCTTTATTATAAGTTTTTAAGTAAAAAATGTTTGAAAATATAAAAAATAAGGTAATTAGAAAATAATAATTAAAAATTACAAAAAAAAAACAAATAATACTAAATTAAAAGAAATAATAAAAATTACTGACTTTATTAGTGATAATAAGAAAAAAATTTACTACATTAGAATACAGTATTTTGATATTGGATCTTCATGATTATAAAGTTTGGAAGGGGTCATTGCTAATGCTTTTTCAAGGTATTCAAGTGCCTTTTGTTGATTACTAAGTTTGGAAAAACTAAATGCTATATTGTTAAGGTTGGAAGCAATATCAGGATGATTTTCGGGCAATAATTTTTGTCGCATTTCTAATGCTTTTTCAAGGGATTCAAGTGCCTTTTGATGTTCTCCAAGTCTGGAATAAGTATTTCCTATATTGTTAAGACTAGAAGCAATATCATTATGATTTTTGGGCAATAACTTTTGTCTAATTTCTAATGCTTTTTTATTCTATTCAAGTGCTTTTTGATGTTCTCAAAGATCGGAATAAATACTTCCTATATTGTTAAGACTAGAAACAATATCAGGATGATTTTTGGGCAATAACTTTTGTCTAATTTCTAATGCTTTTCTATTGTATTCAAGTGCTTTTTGATGTTCTCAAAGATCGGAATAAATATTTCCTATATTGTTAAGACTAGAAGCAATATCATTATGATTTTTGGGCAATAACTTTTGTCTAATTTCTAATGCTTTTTTATTCTATTCAAGTGCTTTTTGATGTTCTCAAAGATCGGAATAAATACTTCCTATATTGTTAAGACTAGAAACAATATCAGGATGATTTTTGGGCAATAACTTTTGTCTAGTTTCTAATGCTTTTTTATTGTATTCAAGTGCCTTTTGATGTTCTCCAAGTTTGGAATAACTTTTTCCTATATTGTTAAGACTAGAAACAATATCAGGATGATTTTTGGGCAATAACTTTTGTCTAATTTCTAATGCTTTTTCAAAGTATTCAAGTGCCTTTTGATGTTCTCCAAGATCGGAATAAATACTTCCTATATTGTTAAGACTAGCAGCAATATCATTATGATTTATGGGCAATAACTTTTGTACTATTTCTACTGCTTTTTCAAAGTATTCAAGTGCCTTTAAATGTTCTCCAAGTTTGGAATAACTTTTTCCTATATTGTTAAGACTAGAAACAATATCAGGATGATTTTTGGGCAATAACTTTTGTCTAGTTTCTAATGCTTTTTTATTGTATTCAAGTGCCTTTTGATGTTCTCCAAGTTTGGAATAACTTTTTCCTATATTGTTAAGACTAGAAACAATATCAGGAAGAATTTCGGGCAATAATTTTTGTTTAATTTCTAATGCTTTTATATTGTATTCAAGTGATTTTTCATAATTAATGCTTTTATCATATAATTCAGCCGCGTTTCCGTATAATGTTGCTATTCTTTGATTATTCGTTGATTCATATTTTAATATGTTGAAAATTTGTTTATACAAACTTGAGCTCTCTAATTTGTAGCATTTTTCATGTGTTTCGTACAAATTATTTAGAATTGTAATCAAATCATCTACAACCTTTTTTTTTTCATCCTCATTTTTCAAAGTTGT
>VANL01001384.1:0-14035 GCA_006352455.1 Brachionus sp. 'Tiscar' | reverse complement strand
TTTTTTTACCCCGGGTTTCTAATTTTTTCAATCTTAAAATACCTATACTAGAAATTTACTTTTTAAATTACAACCCCTCCACCTTTTTATTTGAACCCTATGAGGTAGTAAACAAGAGCTTACGGTATTCATTTTTTATTTATCCGCAACAAATTGAATAAAATGATACAATTATACTTGAAAATAAAAACAAAAAATTATTAATCAAGATAAAACCAGTTTCAAAGCAATTTTGATTCTAATTAATATACTGTTAAGTAATATATTCCCAAAAATAATAAAGGAAAAGGTGAAATTTATCAAGTGGGATCACGTTATTGCTGTCAGCTCTAGCTTATTATTTGTTAAGAAAAAATAATTTTTATTTTTTAGATATTTGTAACTTTAAAGAGATCGTAATGAACATTCCACTTGATAGAAAGCGTCATCCTAATCGACCATTAGCTACAACTAACGCTTTAATTCGTCTGTCTAATATCTCAAGTCATTAAAAAATAAAAAAAGATAAGTATTAATTATTTTTGTATTAAAAACCATTTTATGTTTTATTTTTGCATCAATTTACACAATTTTGCTCTTTTTTTATTATATTAAATATCAATAGATAAATTTATTCCAAACTTGAGTATTTTTGTTTTTGTTATGTATAAAAATAACATAGGTTATAACAATATGCCATTCCTTTTACTTGACTAAAAATGGAATTATTTGAACGAAACGAGATTTTAATTACGCAAATCCAATCAAGTCAAATTTTTTGACCAACAATCTTTTTTGTCCCTTTTAAATAATTTCTCTGGTGTAAATAAAAGACAAAAAATAAAACATTAAGATTTTAAATTGTTTATTGATTTGGTTTACTTTGAAAAAAAAAGCCAAATTGAAATTTTTTTTCTAGGTATAAAAGCTACTATAAGTGTTGCAGTAATTTTATTGATGAAAAATTTTTGTTCTTTTTGTTTATGAATTTTATAAAATTGAAATAGACTTGAAAAAAAAACCTTAGAATTTATTTTTTTAGAAAAAATTTAATTGAGTCCTAATACATTTGAATTATAAAATTTAAATATCAAGTATAAATCATCAAAAAATTTTGAAAAAAGAAAAAAAAACTTGTTCTTTTAAATTTTTATAAATTTCTATTTTTAGAGCTTGATAATTATGTTTTATAAAAGTTTCAATTTAGAGACTTGATTCTGCTAGCATGTCTAGAAATGAAAAATTATTCGATTCAATTTTTTTCAGTTAAATCAAAATAAATTTATTCACAATTTTTTTTCACCTAAAAGATAAGCATTTTTAGCTAAATCCTTCGATTTGACTAATTTAAAAATAATGTCTTAATTTTTTGCTCTATGCACGGATAAATCAAAGCATATTTTTTTTGAATAAAGACTGAAACAGACTAGCCATATGGTAGCAATTTTCAATAAATCAAAAAAAATTTTTTTTAATATTTTGAGAATAAATTCTATATTTTTTTCTAAATTACTTTCTTTCATAGTATTGATTAATTAGATTTGTTTAGGGTCTGATATCTCTTGAGAGGCTTTTAAATTGATTAAGAGACTAATATTTGAAAAACAGTTTAGAATTTTGAAATCGAATATTTCGTAATAAAATTTATTTTATTTTAAAAAAAAAAATTAAAGATAAATAGTTATTTTCTATGAATTTACTTTATGACTCACGTAGGCATGACAACTATGGAATGGAAATTTGATTCGAAATTTCAACACTCAAATAATTTAAGAAAAAAATAAAGATAATTTTTACCCAACAAAAAAAATAGTTTATTTGTTAAATTTTGAAAATTTCTAGACTTTATTTTCTCTTAAATGACAAAAAAGTAGTTTTGATTGATAGCCTAGAGCCAAACGTATAAATAAAAATTAACGCCAAGCGTTTTGTCGAATGACCCCCTTTTAAACAGATTGTTTTTTTAAAGATAAGCAGCTCTCAACAATAATTTTGCTTAAATTTTTTTTCATCATTTTTTATCAAAAACTATTTTTTATTGAATGGAATCATTAGTTTTTTTGACAAGGGGCATTTGCTAAACGTATGTTAATTTATAGCTAAAAGGGTAAATCTTGAACAAAAATTAGTATGACTCAAAAAAAGTTAAATATTATAAAATAAAAAAAAAAGCAAAGTCTATTATTTTAAAAACATTTAGCATTAGATAATTTATGAACATTTTATGTTCAGCATAAATTCAAATGCAAGTATCATAGCTAGCTTAAAAAAATAAATAAATTGGAATTTTTTCATATATTCCTTTTTTTATTTAAATACCTAATATTGTTCCTTTTTTTTTTCTAAATAAAAAAGAGTACATTTTTTTTTCAAATGAACAAAAACAATGAGATAAATTTGAATCGAAAATCTTTGGCTGAGCTGCCCAGTCTTGACTATTACCGCTTGCTCGACAAGTTCAGCATAGTTTGCCTATCGGACGTTGAAAAAATAAGTAATTATTAAAGGCTAATTAGCTAAACAGATAGGATATTTTTTCTCATATTTTTCTAGTGGACTATTTTGCCGATTATTTTGACTTCAGCAAACGATCTTATATAACGTCACTGTCGACAGCAAAGGCGGCCAAGATTGTAATGGATGTACTGCTTAACTATTGTGTACCTCTGATTGAATTGCATGATTGTCTAAAAGAGTGTGGACTGCGCGATATTTGTGAATGGCTCAGCAATAATCGTAATATTTTACTTTTTTTAATAAAGGAAATTTATTTGCATTATTTTCTTTTACAGATCTTAAAGAATTAAATTTGGACACGAACAAAAATTTGGTCAGTTTGAATTACTTATTGAAGCCTGGTCAATTTAGTCAACTTTCAAGCGATTGCTATACATCTAATAAAAATACTGTGGGTTTATTTGAGGAAATTTTGCCAGTCATACACTACAAGACACCTGATTCTACATTAGTTGCATCGCCAAAAAGAAATGATACAACAAAGTTATTCGGTTGCTTTAAACTCTGTTACATAGAGGAACGAAATCTAACTTTTCGTAGGCGACAATTTTCTGAAGTAATTTGATTGACAAAATATTTATTTTACATATTAAGCAATTTTAGAAAATTAGAAAAAAAAATTAAATTGTGATGTCTTTTTTTTGTCATTTAAATTATTTTTTTTTTCACGACTAAGCCACTCGTTATTAGCTTTGCCTAATTAAATTTAGATAAATTATGCAAATAACATCTTAACATAAATTAGCATATATTATAATATATTAACATAAATTATAATTTATAATGAATTGTTATTTTTCTGTTAAATTAGCATTTAATTTGATATGACTTGAATAATATTTAAATCTCCATTATTTTGATTATTTAGGTAATATCTTATATAAAAGAACTCAAAATGATAAAGTAAATTTTACATGATGTATCAAATAAATTATTTAAAAAAAAAAAAACTCCAAAATAAAAGAAATCGGCATCTAAATTTGTACACGGCTGAATGCATATTAAAAAATGTACAAAGCAATGATCACTTTTTGTTGTATCCATATGACCCTGTTGAGACACAGCTGTTGCGTGACTACGCCGACATTTACTGCAAGACTTCTCCTATTCAAGTATTTGAACAGTAGAAATAAAATAAAAATTGAAAAATTAAAATTTTCTTTTCTAGTACAATACATTGCAACAGCTGGAAATATTGCGCGATATTTCATGCGGTCTGTCGTTTCTTCATTCAAAGACCGATAGCAAAAAAAATCCAATCCTGCACTCAAATTTAAGCCCGTAGGACTTTGGCCTAATATTTTTTTTGCTTAAACTAAACAATAAAATTAAAATAAATTAGAGATAGCATTTTAATTGAGCTAAGGGGCAACAACCAAGTATCGGCAAAGATTTTCGATTTTGTACACTCGGTTGAAGTGAACGATATAGACAATTTTGATAACAAGCTTCGGGATGAGTTCTACAAATTTGGCCAGGTGAGCACACGTTTTTCCTAGATAGTGACATAAATTTTGTCTCAAATTAAGATAATTTTTATGGTTGTTTCGTGGCGTTTTTTGGACCGAATAGAATGTGACCGACTTCACTTGGACGAAACCGAAGACGAAGAGGTCTACATTTACGAGCTTTTTCGCCGCTTCGACATGGACAAACAGCCCAACAACTTCACCATTCACAAATTGCTTAAAATGTTCTACAAACTTACTGCGCCTGACTATGATCTAACAAAAGGAATAGACAAAGTAAAACTAAAGCGATTCTTAATTGATTTTTTTAGTAACTTATTTTTGGTAGAGCTATCAGTTGATCAAACAACAAATACAACAATTGAACGGAAGAAAGACCATGTGGCCTTGAGAATAGCTTTGCTGTTTTTGTTTTGCTCAATATTTGAGTTCTAATTATTCAAATGAAAAGAAAACACAATTTTTGTTCGTTTTAATTTTATTATTTTTTTTTTATTTTGTCTAGTTCCCTGGTGGACTATTTTATTTGCTTAAAAATCTATTTGAGCATTAAACTTTGAAATTAAGAAAATTCTATAATGAACTTGTATCAAGTTATTAAACTGTACTTTTTTTTTTACTATCGGTTAGAAATAACCTTAAAAAAAAAACAATTTTTAAGTCTTAGGCAATATTTGAAACAAATAAAAAACATTGAAATTTTGAAAATTTTCTACATTTGTAGCCAAGTGGCCTGACTGTAATTAAGCATACTGACTTTGAAATTTTTAAAAATAAATTTAAAAAAATTTTTTTTTTTTTATTTATCACCTTGTTATCAGAGCGGTCATTTGCTGACAATGACCAGCGGGTGTTTATTTTGTATGGCGATTCTGAATACCTTTGTGTTTTGTAGTTGCTCTTTGTTTTCTATTCAAATGACACACTCTAATCTTTAAAACATAGAAAAAACACCATTTTCAGTGAGTTAAAGTTATACTTACTAAAAAGCTTGAGGTTTTTGTTTGTTTTTTATTTATAGAAAATAATATCCAAAGCTTAAAAATGAAAATTTAAAAGTAACAAAGAAGCGAGAATGATTTTCTAGTCTATTTAAGGACTCTTTATGAAAACTAAAACTGAAATTTTCAATTCATAATTGACTATGCAATTTTGATGTAATATGCGGATCTTGTTTCAAATATTAGATTTTCACAATTTTAATAAAAATTTTTTGTTTTAAAATTAGTAGGTTTTTTTTTTCTTCAATTAATTTGATTATGTTTGGCTTGTTTATGCCAAAATCAATCTAAAATAAATAAATTCAATTGTTTTAAATTTTTGCTTGATTTTAAAATTAGACTAATTTAAGATTTTACTTTTTTTTTGTTGTATCTCGCACTACGAGAGTACATTTGATTCAATTAATTAATTAGTTTTTTTAATAAACTATTAACCAAGTTTGGCCAAAGTTATTAGCTTCAAAATAAAAACGAATATATTTTAAAAGAAGAGCTTTTTTGCACAATGTGTCTAAGAGTTTTAGAAGTGAGAAAAAAATATTCTTCAATTAAAGTCAAGTCTAAAATGTGATGTCTATGAAAAATGTTAACAGCTTACGACTTTTGATAGTTTTTTTTTAAAGCATGAAGTCAAAAATTTTCTTCTCTTATCGATTCGAAAATAAGACACACTTATACAGAAGCTAAGTGTTTTTTTTTTTTGTAAGATTTTATCTGGAAAAAAAATTATATTTAAAGTAACTGGAAAGAATATTGTTCATAAGCTTATTGTAAGAGATTTTTAGATTCAGACTAATCAGTTAAAAATAAAATTAATTATTACAATTTTTTTTATTCAAAATGGTTCATTAAAAATGTGATCATTAAAAACAAATCTTGATTGTCTATTTGTTTTTTTAATTTTGATATTTTAATATTAGTCTATTGAAAACGCTCAAAGGAAATAAAAAATTTTAAAAAGAAGCTTTTTATTTTGTCTTTTGAAAAATTTCTAATCCTCAAATTGAATTTTTTTCAACCAACTCTCTGATCCGATCAAGAAAATAATCAATTTAAGAGATGTATCTTTGACTTCAAATAAACTTTGTTGCTAAAATTTATTTTCTCTCAAATCAAATTGATATTTAATTAATAGAATTTTACAAGTTTCTAATGAAGCATTTAAAAAAGTGCTGGAATGAGCAGTCCTGTTAACTATGGACTAAAAAAAAGCTAATTTAAAATTTTATCAGACACTTTTTTTGCCCTTAAAGAACTTAAATGCAAAAAATAATTATTCTTATTTGTCGTATAAAAATTATCATTTTATTAATTTAAAATTTAAAAAAAAAAAATCAAATGTCTGAAACATCATTGGAACCGACATTGCGAAATTTGATTGAACAAACATCGTTAAAATGGATATTTGTTGGCGGTAAAGGTGGTGTGGGCAAAACAACTTGCAGGTACTTTTGAGCGTAAATTTTATTTAGACGAAAAAAATTTTTTTTTTCGTTTAGCTGCAGTCTGGGTGTTCAATTAGCCAAAGTAAGAGAGAGTGTTCTCATTCTAAGCACTGATCCAGCTCACAACATTTCGGATGCATTCAACCAGAAGTTTACCAAAAAACCAACTTTGATCAATGGGTTCACTAATTTGTACGCCATGGAAATTGATCCTAGCGGAGGAGTGGGAGAACTTCCGGATGACTTGGGCGAAGATTTCATCAGTGCTGGAAAGGCAATGCTCCAAGATATGGTCGGCTCTTTTCCGGGCATAGACGAAGCAGTCAGCTTTTCAGAAGTCATGAAGCAAGTCATTCAAAGCTTCCAAACAAATAAAATCTAATTTTTATATTTTTAGACTAGTGACTAAAATGAATTTTTCTGTTGTTGTTTTTGACACAGCTCCTACTGGACACACTCTTAGGCTTCTTTCTTTTCCATCAGCAGTAGAGAAAGGCATAGATAAAATTCTAAATTTAAAAAATCAAATTGGACCGTTTATATCTCAAGTAAATATTTATTTTTGTTGTTTAAATCTTATTTAAAAAAAGAAAAAAATTTAGATTGCTCCTTTGGTCGGTATGCATGATATTAACGCGGACATGTTGTCAAATAAATTAGAGGAAACTATGGCTGTTATCAAAAAAGTCAATCAACAATTCAAAGATCCAGTAATTTTAAATTTTTTATTAAGTAAAAAATTTTTTAAAAAAATCCAACAAAAAAAAAGACACAAACAACGTTTGTCTGCGTATGCATTGCTGAATTTTTGTCGCTGTATGAGACCGAGAGGTTAATTCAAGAATTGGCCAAGAACAGCATAGACACGCATAATATTATTGTTAATCAGCTAGTGTTTTTGAGCAAGAACGAAGAGCCGTGCAAATTGTGCTTGTCTAGATATAACTTGCAGAAAAAATACTTGGATCAAGTACTAATGCTAAATTTAAACTAGTGTAGCACTCATTAAATAATTCATTTTAGATTGATTTGTTAT
Source organism: Brachionus sp. 'Tiscar' (assembly GCA_006352455.1). Classification (NCBI taxonomy): domain Eukaryota; kingdom Metazoa; phylum Rotifera; class Eurotatoria; order Ploima; family Brachionidae; genus Brachionus; species Brachionus sp. 'Tiscar'. Next base: position 6,588 of record VANL01001384.1, on the reverse strand, counting down.
ACGAGGATTTTCATGTAACCAAGCTGCCTTTGCTAGAGCAAGAAGTACGCGGCACAGATAATATAATTAGTTTTTCTCAAAATTTAATTCAACCATACCAAAAATAAAAAAAAATAAACTAGTTTATTTTTTTAAGTATACTTAACAAATAAATTTTAATCTTCTTTTAATCAATAATTTTTTTTCCTTACTATTAATTTAATTAACCATGTTATAAATTAATTATAAATGGATTACAGTCAAAGACTAGGTTTTTTGTTAATAACGGATAGCCTAGATGGTTGTCCTAAATTTATTTTAGAATTTTTTTTTAATAAATTTTCGCAATAGCAAATGAGTCACTCTCGGAAAGCGATTCCTATATGGAATTGGTTTTGTGGGATAACCCACCATAGCTTATTATTATAATTAATATTTATATTTAAGAATAATTTAGGTTTCCATAATTTTAAAATTCAGATATTTTTTGAAACTTCTTTTCAAAATTTATTCATCCTTAGTCACACGATAGAATGTTCTCACAAGATACTATACATGTGTTGCCAATTTTATATATCATTTTGAGATTTTTTTAATGGTTATAATTTTTAAAAGGCAAAATGAAAAAAAAAATCACTAGTAAGAAATCGGTCTTTGGTGAACTAAACGAAATACTAGGAAGTGAAAATGAAAGAATAGAAAACTTAGAAGACCTTGAAGAAAAAATAAATGATAAAATTAAAGAAATTTCCTTTAAAAAAAACGAGAATATAAGAAGGATGGAGCTGTTGAGTCATTAAAATTTTGTATTCTTGGATCAATAACAAAACACAAACAAATAAAAAAAATAAATAAATTTTTAGAATAATTTTATTTCAATTTAATCATGTGACAAACACAATTATGAAAACATTGAACTTATAATTTTATTTAGAAAGACAAAACTTTACTTTCTTTTCATTTTTTTTTAAAACACCTTCGCGGTGTTTACTGAATAAATATATAATAATGAAATAAGATCTATTTTTTTAGGTATCAATTGTGAGACTTTTTAAAGTTTCGATTTTGCTCATAATTATTGTTTCTATGCCATGTAAACTTGTTTTAAAAAAAAGCATCTAAAGGCTTTTAAAAGTCTTAATGTGAGATATTGGATAAATTTATTATTAAGATATTTTTCAGATTTAGTTATTTATATATAAAGGGTATATTGTAAAAAAATTAATTTCTTTTATTTATTTGACGAACACTTGTGCAAATTTATTTAATTTTTAAGTAAAAAATCAAAATGAATTAATGTTTATAAATTTAATCTAAACTATTCATTAATTTTGAGATTTAAAAATAAAATTTAATTTTACTTCAAACAAAAACAAATTATTATCAATAGACATAAGAGGTTTTATGACGCCTTGAATAAAATATAAGTAGTCAGAATAAAATTTTCCTCTTTTATAAGATTGCTTCAAATACTTCTAGCTTTATGTTTCTGATCGTAAACGTTTGCTAGCAAGACTGTGCATTAGACCCAAGCTTAATTTAAAATATGAGCGCTTGATTATTGTGGATGAGATAGAGCTCTCATATTTCAGATGGTTGTTCTGTAATCATTTTTACAAGAAATTGCTGAGCTGGAACGGATTTAACTTTAATTTAAAAAAATACTAAAATTAAAAAAAATTAGATTTTTAAAATAGAATTAAAAAATTTAATTTAGTTTACTGAAAAATTGGCTTTTATTTATTGCTATTCGTGTGTTTTAAGGAAACGTGATTTAAATTACTTGCATTAGAAAATTACTCAAAGCTTAAAAAGAAAAGAGTTTTTGTTTAAATTGGCTTTTAATTGATTGAATTTGAGTTTGATTATTTTGCTGATTTAATTTAAGTTTAAATGAGGAATCAATTAGAATAAAGAACAAAATAAATAATAAAATTAAAACAGCTAGAGATTCTTGTGAGAGTAGGAAAAAATAATTTTTTTTTATAGGCGTTACGGATTATGAAAAATTAATTCTTATAAATGAAGGAAGCTTCATGTTTAATTGTGGAGACGCAAATAAATAATTTGCTTAGAAAATAAATATTTTTACATGTCAAAAAAAAAAGAAGAGAAACCAAAAACATTGAGATTTTTTTTATGTAATTGAATTGAGTGATGATTTTTGAGAAATTAAATTTTTTGTTGTCAATAGATTAAATCAAAGTTTCGACAGTAGATTAATAATTTTTTTTTACTCTTTGTTACAAAATAAAATTATAAATAAACTATTTAAATTTAGCTAAATCAAGCATTTTAAATAAATAAAATTAGATAGCATTTATATTGCGTCATTCGACTCGAAAAAGTCGATTTGCTTTGTTTATGTCTATTAACAGGCATTTATTTAATTATTTGGTTCAGAAAATTTAAATTTAAATTGATTGATCGAATAATCAATTCAATTCCGTACCTAATAGCTAAATTCAAACACATTATTTAATTAAAAAATTATTTGAAATTGGAGATTAATCATGTGAAGCTGACAATATAACCCTATTACATCAAGTAAATTAAGAAAATATAAGGAATACAATTTTTTTTAGTCTATTTTTTACTATAGTAAAAGCTTTTTAGGAGCATAAATTTCCGAGCCTATTAGCGCAATTCCAAAAAGATTCATTTAGCCTACAGGCTTTTTAAATTAGACATTTACATTTGAACAAAAGAGACTTTAATGATTCATCAAGTATTTTTTTTACATCTTAAAATCGTGCCCTTGAGTAAATATGCTTCTACTAATAGCTTTCAAAAATTAACTCAGTTAAAACATTTTTAATAATCAACACTTCTCTAAAACGAAAAAAATATTAATTATATTTGTTTAATTAATTTTATTGATAACAAAATTTTAAGTAGATTTGACAAAATTAATCTTAAATTATAAATATTGTGTTTTCTTTTTAAATAACTAAACACTTTTGAAAAATTTGAGAAACAACTAAAGCTATTCGACATGTTCAGACAAGTTTATTCTAGCGGCGAATTATCACTGAATAGTCTTTTCTAAAGGTAAGAAAATAAATTTCTTGCTACTCCTTCGGTTAACTATTTCTATTATCAAAAATTAGAGAAATGTAATTTAAAAAAAAATAATAATTTTCCTTTAACACTAATGGACTTGATGTTAGATTTTTTATTTTTATCAATATGCTAGTTAACTTTCCTAAAAGTTACTTGTTGAGCAGTGTTGTTAATAAGATAAAAGTGAACAAAACTTTGAACTAACTTTGAATACATAAGAAACAAATGAAAAAAAAAATTTTTTTCTCTCAAAAGATAAGATTTACATAGTTGAAGCTTATTGAACCGACTTTTATTTTTTAATTTTTAGAGGAAGTTTTTTTATTTAAAATATTTAAGAGTTAATTGTATTTTTATGCCGAGTGTGACATATCAAGCTATAGAAAAAAAAAACTCTACAATTTAGTATTTTTAATTTTAGATAAATAAAATTTCTATATTTTTGCATCATACTGTATATATATATTTTTAGATAACCAGACCCGGACAGTTCTGAATGGTTCTTAGACCTTCCTTTCATATTTGGATCATTCTCGGATATTTTTTAACCAAGTTTTAGTTGGAATGTATTGCTAGAATTTATCTAAATACCTTCATTATTGTTTATATGCACCGAGCAATTGCTCCTTTATAAAAAAAATTTCTAAATGATTCCAAGTCTTCTTTTTTTAAATATTGGTTCTGAATTATGTCCACTATTAATATATTTGTATGTGCTAAATGAGTATGTATGTACATTGTAAGCTTCTTAAAGTTTTTCTATCCTAATTAGTGGCCGTTAAAATAAACCTTCAAAAAATTCTAAATAAGAAAAATATTCCAACTAATCATTCACCCAATCTATGCTGGTGACCTTGTAATCTGGACTTTTGGCATTAATAGAAGGAAAATACAGAAAAGACTTCAAGTAGCAATAAATAGTATTTTTTTATTTTTTTTTAAACTTGGTTCGCTCCTTGTGGAGCATAGGGGGGAGCTCATCTCCTTTCTAAGTACTTTTTGAGCGAAGGCTTCGATCTGACACAGAGGTGACTGCATCGAGCTGATCATCTAAGCCGTAATTATCAAAACCCCAAGTCGAAACTGGTCCCCCATTTTTTTAATAATTTTAATTTTGTTCAATAAATAGTATTAGTTACCAATTTTTGTTATACTACCTTTTCTTTAAAAATGTAAAAAAAAAAAACTAAATTTTATTTTTTAAAAATGATTAGTTAAAAAAGGTCTAAAATAATTGTATAACTGTAAATATTGCTCATCATTGAACTTTGCCATTATCAACATTATTATCTTCTTTATAATTTGCTATTTTTAAATTAATAAATTACTATTTATAGAGTTATTATTATTATTATTATTTATTTCAATGAACGCCTTGAAGGCGATGTAAAATAAAAACAAAAAAAAAATTTTTAAAAATAAAATGTATATTTTGATACTGCTATTTTATTAAATTAGCTATTTTGAATCGCTCCCAATTTTACCTAAAATTATTAAATCAACGAAAAAAATCCTAAATTGAGTTTGATGCTTCACCCAAAACACGTAGAAAAAAAATGCCATTTATGATTTACCAAGTTGGGTCATCCTCAGTTTCAAATCAAACTTAAAAAAAAAATACACAACAATTATTATCAGAGAATTAATAATTTTTATTTTATTATTTCTTTTTTTTTTTTTAATTAACTAAGCAATTTTATTCTATTGTCAAGAAGCCTTTAGTCGCCCGGACCAGTCAGCGAAGATTTTCTCTCAAATTATTCTTTCAAATTATTCTTCAGGGTGGTTTAAAAAATCCAGAAATAAAATCAAAAGAGAATTAGAATTGTTATTTAACAAGCCTAGAGAAAATTACATAAGAATAACCGTCTTTTGTTCTTAAGGAGCGGATATCCCATTTTAATTTACTTCATAAAAGCTTAATTTTTAATTTTTAATTTATTTAACTTTATTTTGATTATGATTTATTTTGTCATTTAGAAGGGGCTTTGGTTCGGTACAGATAAAAAAAATAAAAAACAATCATTCCTTTGTCTCAACATTACAGTATTAGCTTTTAATTTATTGAAAAGCTTTTAAGCAATTAATTGGTTTCTTAAAAACAAGTTAATCAAAAACAGTCATTCGTGTATTTGCGGTACATGCTAAACCTTAATCAAATTCTTGCTTTTTTAAGTATACATGTTGTTTCTTCAATTATATAAACTTTTGTCACATGTAAAAATCTATTTCAATATATGTCTTTTAAACTTTCTTTAATTTTTTTTTCATCTTATTTTATTAACTCTATTTTTATTTTTATTTTTTTTTTACTTTATTCTGAAGGAGCTCTTGCTCGGTACAGAAAACAAATAGATAAATTCAATTAGCTATAATCAAAAAAAAATTTATTTTTCAGAAATTTTAATTATTGTCTATCATAGGATCAAACTAGGTCTGGTAGACCGGTTCTAAAACCGGTTATTTTATAAAAATTATTTCATAAAGATTTTTATTTAATATCTAAATTCACTAAGAGTCGAGAATGTACCTGGAATTGATGTGATTAAATGAAGGTCTGATAGTAAATTAAAATACCTAAAATTAATAGCTAAAGATTATTTATGTTTAATGCTGTCAAGTGTTCCTTCTGAAAAGACATTTTCTTCGGCTGGTCAGACAATAACAAAGAACAGAACTTCATTAAATTTTAATAATGTAAGAAACCTGATGTGTAAAAACTCGGACAAATAATTTATAATTTTCTTGTTTAATTTTTTTCTTATTACTCAATAATAAAATAAAAAATATGAAAAATAAATTTATTCATAAATTTAAAAAATTTATTTTTCTTGATATCTCACAGTCAATAAATCAAAATTTATTAATTTTAAGAATTATCTTCAAAATCGGACCCAATTTATAACCGGTTTCATTGAACCGGTCTACCAGCCCTAGATCAAACTAACATAAACCCAATTCTCTCTCTTTCTAAAACTTAAAGCAACCTCTACTTTTAACTGTCTTTTTACTTGCATTTTTATTATAACAATTTTGTTGTTTTTTTATTTACAGCTTTTTAGTTATCCATAGACGCTAAAAATGGGGGCTGAAGGGAAGAACACTCTTCCGAGCAGTCCGTCATGCCACCTTCTTTAAAATAATAATTAGCTGCTGAACTTAGATTTATAAAGCATTACTTTATAGACTTAAGTCTGGCAAGCTCTCAACAAAATGACCCAATAAATATTAGAAATTTTTTTTTTAAATTTATTTAATTAAAAAAATGTTTTATTTTAAATACAAAAATCAATTTTAATACAATTTTTATAAATAATTGTTTAATATTATTTTCAACGTGTTCTTTACAGGTGAACATTTGACAATATGAACAGCGGTTTTAGTGTTTATTATTTAAGCCAAAACATAAATAACATCTGCTTTTCCTTTTTTATTTGAATTTTCTGACCATTTTTTTTTCTAATTAATACGGCTTTGTGAATTTTGGAACAAAAAAACAAGAACAAAAATTTTAAATTGTAATAACTTTTTTTCCTTTGGTCTAAA
>VANL01001383.1:0-14054 GCA_006352455.1 Brachionus sp. 'Tiscar' | reverse complement strand
AAAAAAATAACACATACTAATTGTTTAAATAGATTTGATTGAAATTTTTCACTCAAAAAACATATTTAAAAATGCTTCAGTTGGAACGTAGTAATTTTTCTTGCCAGTAAAAATGTAAATGTCAAGATCGGTCATTTGTCCATCTCTTTTGGTAAAATAACCACCACAAATGCATGAGAACTTAAGTTTTTCTTTTACTACCACTTGCTCAAGTATCAATTTAGAAAAATTTTTGCCAAAATTAAATTGAACATGATATTAGAAATTAATTGAACTAAATAGTAAAAAATATTTAGTTTAAAATATTAAAATCTAATTATATTAAAAATGTCAAAGAATATAAAAAATTATAATTAAAAAACTTGTCTAAAGCTGGGCAATCATCTTATCAAAATCACTTTCAGAATATAAAATAAAATGAATTATAAATTTTTAACCAAAAAAATTTTTGAATATTGGACTTTTTATTCAAATAGCAGCTAATTGTCTAAATTTTAATTAGATTTATTGTGAATTTACTTTATCTCATACAGAAGACCTATCAAAAATTATGAAGACTTGTAAAAAAATTTTATTAGAATAATTCAAAATTATATCGTAAGTTAAAAATGCATTTTTGTAACGATAAATAAAATAATCAAAATAGTAAAACAAAATGTCAAGTTATGCAATACTTTGATAAGAGAATATCAAATGCTTAATTCACAACTAAAAAATTCGCCCGATAAGGGGCTCGAACCCTTGGCCTTGAGATTAAAAGTCTCACGCTCTACCGACTGAGCTAACCGGGCTTGATTATTCTCACATATTTTTCGATTAGTCGTGAAAAAAATAAAATAACATAATGTTTTTCCTAAAGATGTCAAGATGTTTTTTGTCTCTAAAAATAAAAATTAACTACAACATAAATTTTAAAAAACATTTCTTGAATAAAAAGTTAAATCAATAATTAACAACTGATAGCTATTTTTCAGCAAGTGAACTAAAGAGTGTGCTAAAACATCTAAATAATTTTATCAGCATATGATCATTATTTTTCGTATTTAAATAAAAACTAAAAAATTAAACCCATATGCTAAAAGCAAATATTTACTTATATAAACTACCAAAATTCAGCTATCTATTACTCAATTTTAATTTATCTTCCATAATAAATAAAGATATTATAGTCTGAAAATATCTTAAACACTTGATTATTCAAGTTTGTAGAAAGAAAAATTACGCATTCTGAATTCAGCTTTAAAATGACTGATAATCAGGTAAGTTTATTAATTCTAAATTTAACTTTGAGTTTTTTTTAATAAACAAACCAATTTTTAAATACTTAAATAATTGTTGAAAAACATTAATTAAAACCCTTAAGTTTACTATATAGTAATTTTTTTTAATTAAAATTTTGATTTCTAATGCAGTTTCCAAAAAATCAGCCAAAAGTAAAAGCCGTCTATCCGATCTATTCGTTAGACGTATTGGAGCGGCTATTTATGCTCCTTCCTAACCTAAAGCTCATGGTAAAGTTAGTTTACTAAACCAGTGATATCGACAAAGATGTGGCTATATCACATACAGACAAATATTAAATATTATAGAAGAAAATTAGAATAAGAAAGAGATTTTTTAAAAATAATTTAATTAAGAATAAATTTCATTGTTAATTTTTTTTTTGTTACTTGTAAAATGATTAAAAACTAATAAGAAAACTCTTATGGTTTTAAAGGAAGTATTAAATTTGGAGAAAAAAGGTTAAATTTTGCTTAAACTAAAGATGTTTTAATTGATTACTTCAAAGAGAAAAATCTCTTTATACTCTGTCAATGTTCCTTTGATGATTTAATTTAAATCTTCTAATCAAATTCTTATGACTAGTGGTCGTCAAAAAATTCGTATAAAACTTATTGAATTTTTACTGAGTTAAGTAAACTAATTATTACAAATTTACATCTATTGACAACCAAGAAAAAAGAATAAAAATCTTAACAATTTTTATCAATACTCATTTCTCTAAATAGTTTGGTTACTTTTCCAGTATCACTGCCAAATTTGATACTAGCATGCCAGTCCATTTGATTACTGGTTTTTTTAAACTAATTTTAAAACATCCTCCTTTTTATATCCAAAACCATTTAATATAAAAAAAACAATTCAAAATATAGAAACACAACAATAAGATAATACGTACAAAAGAAATAGTACTAATAACTTATTAGGATTAGTACTAATTTTAAAATCAATTATACCAGTTTTTATAGTTTTCACCTTATTTTTTATGAATGGATGATAACTACAAAAACTGGAAATAGATTTAAAAACCAATGATCAAAAAAGTAACCAACCTATTTAGAGAAATGAATATTGATAAAAATTGTTAAGATTTGTATTCTTTTTTCTTGGTTGTCAATATATATAAATTTGTAATAATTCGTATACTTAACTCAGTAATTAACCTTTCACTAGTTTTTCTTAATGAATAATATTAAAATTAATTTAATTCTTGATTTAAATAAAACAAAAATCCCGAACCATTGTTTTTCATAGAAATTTTAGAAGAATTTTGTCTTCTTCTTAACTAAAGCTGATAACCAATGCTAATATCCCTCATTCAACTTCCACACCTCTTTTTCTGTTCAATCTCAAAGAAAATTAAACTAAATTTCTTAATCTTCATTTAATTATTTTTCAAAAAAAAAATTTATTCTTTTTTAAAATTTTTTTAAATTATTTTATTGACTACAAATTTATGCTTTTCAATTCTGATTTAAAAATCAAAATAAAGATAATGAAGACAAGATTTAAAAATAAATTAAATCTAATTTTATCAAACTAATTTTTTTAAGGAATTTTATTTTGATGAAAGTTAAAAATAAACAAAGTCTTTTTTTGAAATTTGAAAACAAAAAATTTAACTTGAAAAAAAAAAACTTAATCTAAAAAACAAAAATTTGAAAAGAAAAAAACATGAATGAAACAGAGACGGTGATATTTGGTAATTATTAAGGATTTTACTTAATAAAATAGACATTTTTAAACCAACTTTTTTTTATTATAATGGTCTGGCTATCTCCCACAACTAAAAATTTTTCCAAACAATTCAACACGATTTCATCACATTTTAATATTTCATTTTTATTTATGGTGATTAGTTTTATTTTGTTAAAGTTTGACAAAATTGTGTTTATAAGATTTTAAATTCGAGGTACAAAATATTCTCATTTTTTAATTCTCATTTTTTTTCTACAATTTTTAAATTGATTGAAAAAAAGAGAGACATTATAAAATCTTTCAACAGCAAGCATTTTATCTTTTGGAAGAAAGAACGATTTTATCAAAGAATTTAAAATAAAAATTGTTAACATTTTAGCTTTTTTTCTTAAGGAACACTTTTCTAACACTAATTTCAAAAAAATAAGTTTTGCTTTTGTAAAAAAAATACAATAGAGTTAATTGAGAAAAAAAAATTCTGAATTTGAATTTATTTTTTGAAAAAAAGAGCTAGAACATCGAGCAAGTTTTAAACATTATTTATTTGAAACTCTTTTGTTAAGATCAAACACCCACTCAATTAAACTTTAAAGTAAAAAATATTTTTGACTGAGCTAACTCTAACGATAAAGATTTAGTAAATACTAGATTTGGAAAATAATTTTTCAACTAGCTAAAAGAATTTCTCTGTAAACCTTGAATGCCCACACAAAATTAATTCAATTGAATTTTTCCCTCCTACTTGAAATTTTGGTATATAAATAAATAAATTAAAAAAATTTAACTTAAAAATGAACGAATTATAAAAGTTTTAACACCTCAATCTAGAGGGATCCACCAGAATCGATCATTCAATCGGATTAAGCGAAGGGATATCAAATGGTTTGAAACAAACTGTGTGTTTTTTTAGATTATGCTCCTATGCATCCATAGGAGCCTTTCCGATAGCGTTTTTTGGATCGAGGAATAAAATAAATCTTGGCAAATGTTTGATTGCTTCGTCGTTTGTTGGCTATGGATTTGGTGTACTGGCAAGCAACACGTTGAAAAATTTTGAATTCGATTTGGATCAATTAATTTATGGGTCAGCAGTAGGCTTAATCACCTGCTTGGCTACCTATAAATTAATGGAAAAACGAAGTGAATAAATTCTATTTAGATAATTTTTTTTTTACTTTTATTTTTAAAAATAAAAAGATAACAGTTTTCTTTTCTTATTTTTATTAAAAATCCTTAAAAACCCAAAGTTTAAAATCTAATAAAAATAATAAAAAAAGTTAATAAATGCTTAAACCAGACAATCGTAAGAATTTAGTTAATATCTATCTATCAGACTAAATGATTAAAACAATCTTTTTTGTTTTTCAAACAAATGTGCATGAAAAATATAAATTTTGCAATTCAAAATGTAGAAAATTTCAAAATTCAAATAAATTCATTAAAACTTTCTTCTTTTCATTTGGTCGAAAAACAAAAAATAAATAAAAATTAAACCATAAAAATATATCAGAACAAAAAGTGGTAGCTTCAAATGCAACACCGAGTGTAAATAAAAATGAATGTAAATAAGTTATAATAAAATGATTCTTTTTTTGTCTAATTAATCTAAAATCGAAAATTCAATAAATATTTTTTGTTATTATTATAAAATGATCTTTTTTTTTGTTGAGTAAGTTTTCGATTTTTTCATTGGTAAAACACATTGTTTATGTATTCAGTTAAAATATAAAGCAAAGATGATTTTTTGGCAATGAATCAGTATGCTGTCAAAGACAAGAATAATATATGCAAATAAATAAATTTTAAATATAAAAACTTTAAAATTCTATACAGAATTGGAGTAAAAAAAGAAAAAATCTGATTTCAGTTAAAATTTAAATCGTACGAAATCAAATAGTTTTTCGTGATTTCTCAAAGGTTTTTCAATATCATACATAAAATTGATCTGATGTGTGTATTACATAGTTGACTTTATTTTTATTTAATGAATATTAGTTGCAATATGGTACCAATTTTTAGACGAATTTACGTATAAAAACCGTAGCTTTTTATTAGAACAATAGGAATAATAAAAGAAAGATCTTATAAGGCGATCAAAAAATCAAAAGTTCTATTTTAATATATTGTTGGAGTTGGAAAAGGCTATAAAATTAACTCAGAATTTAACTATTTTATTTAACAAATTCATAAAAAACTATAACCAATTCTAATTGAATAATAACTTGTATTTAAATTATATTTAAATTTAATTATTTCTAAGAGATATTTTAACTTTAAAGCAAATATAATTATTACTAAGAAGTTCACACTGCAACATTCTCCTCCTTCTTAATTCTACGATAATCCATTTATCAGTCAATGCAGTTCAAATTATCCAAACATTTAAAATAACTCTTTTCTTTTAAATCAAATCTTATCTAAATACAATTACTCTCACTCAATGACCAAATTCTTCCATATTAAATTAGAATCCTATTCACACTTGAACCATTCAGTATCAATCATGCATTCAACGCTCTTCACTCTTAAATCCAAGAATCTTGGCTTTTAAATTAGTTTGCTCAAAATTTCTTTAGCCTGTTTTGCAGATTCTTTTCTTTCAAGTTATTATTTCTTAATTTTTCTAGATTGTTCCATTTCTACTTAACTATCTTTCGTACTCCAATCACCCTTGTTTAATTACAAATCTAAACTTGATACATTCCAAATATCAATCATGTATTAATTAAAATTTCTATTCTATTTTAACGACACACAACTCTCTTTCTCGTAATCTTTATCTTTCGTCCTTTGAATTTCTTCTTTTTAAAATAACCATGAACAACAAATTCAATTTCTTTTATCTTTCTATCTTATCTTTTATATTTTATCTATCTTAATATTTTTTATTTGAAAAAAAATTGGAAAAATTAGCAGGTATTGGTAAAAAAAAATTACTATAAAAATTTAGCACTAACTTAAATTGTTAAAAGTCAATTTCATAAAATAGTTCTTTTAATTTTTTTTCAAAAAAACTTTATTACGACCTTAATAAATCCTTATTTTTTATGTGAAACTATTGCACTTTTGCTCAAAATTCGGGCCTGGATTTGTTAAAATTTTTCATAACGGGTGATGCATAAGTAAATGGACAAAAGTTAAGTTAACTTGCCCGATCATGCAAATGATTAGGTGATCCTCTAAATATATATTTATAAACTACTAAATATTAGCTATAATATTACAAAAAATTTTTTTTAAAATGGGACTTTCTGTGTCTGAACGAGAGGCTTTTCGAAAAGCAGTCAAAAATATGATTTCACAAATGACAAAATCCGACCTTGTGGCGCACTTTACAAAGCAAGGAATCGCTCGAAGCACAATATATAATACGATCAATCGTATTCAAATTGGAGATCTGATCAAGGACAATAAGAGGACAGGTCGTCCAACCACCTGGACAGCTGCAAGGAAGACAAAACTGAAGAGATTGACCAAAAACCGAACTGGAGTGAGTCAAAGGCGTCTTGCTAGGAAATTTGGTGTCCACCAGACAACAGTTAGTAGGCAATTAACAAAAATGCATATTTCATATTATAAAAGTGATAAAACACCAAAATATAGCGCCGTACAGCATAAGAAAGCCAAGAATTTGAGTAAAAAACTTTCAAATATGCTTTATCGTTCCCCATGTTCGCTCATTTTGGACGACGAAAAATATTTTACTTCGCGGGCGACAACTTGCCGGGAAATGCCGGATATTACACAAATGACAAATCTTCTTGTCCGGACAGTGTTCGCTTTGCTGGAAAAGAGAAGTTTCCAAAGAAAGTGTTGGTTTGGATAGCAATATCCGATCGAGGATTGTCCAAGCCACTTTTTCGACAATAAAGTCGGTTGCCATCAATTCGAGCATCTATTTTGACGAATGCTTCCATTTATTCATGAGCATCATCAAGACATTGACTACGTTTTTTTGCCTGACTTAGCATCTGCTCACTATTCTATGGAAAGCACAACATGGATGAATGAAAATGTAAATTATGTGACCAAGGATATCAACCCGCCAAATGTCTCTCAAGCGCGTCCAATCAAAAATTTTTGGGGTTTTTTGAGTGAAAAAGTATAGGAGGGAGGTTAGCAAGCCTCAACTGAGCAACAGCTAATTAACCGCATTAAATTGAAGTTGAAGGAATTTGACTTAAATTTTGTATCAAAGCAAAGCTCAGAAAAATCGGCCACGATGGAGTTTTTTCATTATTCAGAAATCAAAATTCTATTTAAAAATAAATTCTTTACAACAAATAAAACCAGAACTTAATATCATTTTTATTTTTTGAGATATTCACTTTTAATTTTTGTCCATTTACTTAAGCATCACCCGTTAAATGATTGCTTTAAAGTCTCAACAAGTTAAAAATTGTGAAGGTTTGTAAAAGATGAATGGATACTCCAAAAAATACACGTCATTTATCTCTTTTTATTATCCAATAATTTTAACTTCTATTACAACTGTGGTGTATAAAAAATTCAAAACTGTGAAAAGAGTATCGGATTTCAATAGAATAATGTATTAAAATCAACTTTTAAATTTCAATTCAAATCTGTCATGCCATCCTAAAAAATCTTGCTTTATTTTTTAACTTTTCAAAAATTAGCTTATTTGAATTGTTAAACATAAAAAATAAATAAAATATAATTATATGTTTATTTATAAAATAAAAAATTTATAAGATTGGAATAGTTAAAACGAATGCTTGAATTTTATTTGAATATAAAAAAAGGCTTATGCTCTCGATTTAGTATAAAGTAAAATTCAACTAATAGCTTTTTTTTTTTTTTATTTTTTTCATGACTGACTCTCAATTGAACACAAACCTTTTTGTTTTTTAAATAAAACTGAAAAATTTTTAAAATCGAAACTAGAAAACTTTTTTTTTATCTTCTTTTTATTCTTAATTTATTCAAAAGAATTTAATCTTTTTTTCAAATCTTCATTTAACTCTGGCAAATATTCCCTTGGTATCAACCATGTAGACAAATTAACTATGTCATTGAATATTTTGTTACGATCACTTGCCGTTGATCTTAAATAGCTGTAACCAGACGATCCACCTGTACCACTTTTATTACCAACTTGTCTTTGTGCCAATAATGCGTGATTATCTAAAAAAAATCAATTTGAAAATAATTTTTCTCATGAATAAGTTTTGATTTAATTACATCTCCACCGGTTCATTATAGCGTCTAAATCAGTTAAAAGTGACAACATTTGATATGGTAAGTGAAATCTTGATTCATCTCGATTCAACCAAATCATCAATGCACCCAGAGAGCTTTATGGCTTAACTTTCTCTCGCCTCTTTCCATCAATTTATCGTGTTTCTCTTTGTCAAAAATAGTCGCAAATGCGTCCAAAGTTTTTTTGTATTCATCGATTAAACTTTTCCTATCCTCTTCATTTGACTCTTCCTGCATAAAAAAAATTAACTAAAAAAAGTCTACTGAGCTATTTTTGATAAAATTTAGATGCAAAAAAGTTTCAAAAATTAGCAAAAAATCTATATCATTGAGTTTTGTTGAAGAACTATAATTAGGATGAATTGTGTACGATTTAGAATAGATCTAGACAAGCCACTTGATAAGTCGGACTTGCGGTGAAGACCAAGATAAACAGTGTACATTGATTCAAATGTTTGCTGCTGCATTATTTCCTCCAACTATTTTACTTGAAGTAAATGACTTTCCACATTCTATGCATTTTCCATTCAATTCACCATAACGACATTTTTTATTATTTACTTAATTAAATAATTAATGAAATAAAATAAATTTGATATATTTTTGTTTTAATTTTTATTTTTAACTTACAAACAACGACTAAGACAACAACTACAACTATTTTTATGATTATTGCAATAACTGCTGTGGTAACAAGACACCTAAATGCATATTTTTTTTGCCTTGCTAGTTTTTTTAGCTTTTTTATCTGGTTGTGAGACAACAGTTGTTAGATTGCTGGTATTTTTAGCCTCAGGAACAATCGGATAAACAATATTATTGTTTTCAATCATTTTAAAATAAAATAATTTTCTAACCACGTTTTATTCCTCTAACAACAGGTTCTTAATTCATCCTAAATTTATACACAATGGTTGAATCGACTTAATGACGCCTTTAACTTGCTCCTTTAAAGTTTTAACGACGCCATACTTAAATATAAATAAAACATTACTAATTAAATATACATATATTTTTTTAAGTTTTTTTCCATAGAAATAAAAAACTTCCAATATATAACTTTCATTTTTAATTTATTTATTATGAATAAAACACTTATTATTTGGTTTACAATTGAATCGAATGGTAATTTGGCAATTTTTTTAAATGTTCCGACTAAATTTTTTTTTGATCTGAACGCTTCATTTAGCTAGAACAGTCATTTACTTCAAGTAAAAAATTTTTGGCATAAAAAAATTTTTGATAAAATTTCATTTTTCAAATTTGAATTTTTTTAATCTTTATTTTTTTTAAAGTATTTTGATTTTATTTTTTAAAACAAAAGCCTGAAAATCTTACCTACTTTTGACGGCATTATTTAAAATTCTGCAACTTTTTTGTCTTTTATTTACATCAGAAAAATTATTTTAGCTAAAAAAGAAAAAAAAAAAAAACACAATGAATAACAATTACCAAAAATTAAAAAATTAACATTTCAAAATAAAGATCCATTATTATATAAATACCATAGTGTAATTTATTGTCTTCATACATTTAATTTAATTTGTTTTTTACTTAACTAACTACATGTTAAAAAAAAAAAAAAATAATAAATGCTGTAACACATGTAACAATCTATTACAATATTACAATATAATTCTTCTTAACTTTCATTTATTTAACTTTTTTTTTTTTTTTTTAATCAATTGTACCTATTTATGTAATTAATCATCTCTTAGTTTTTTATACTATTGAACCATTATTTAATTAATTTTTTATTTATTTCTTATTCATGACTAATTTTTTGAATTACTTTTAATCTACTTAATCACATTAATCTGTAAAATCTCTCGTATTCGTCTTGTACCTCAGTTTCGTCTCTGCTACTTTCATTGTAGTTCCTTAATTTATCTCGTGATTTTCGCGCAATTAGCTACCATAGATGGCTTCCCAGTAAGCCATCTCCGCAAACTCGCTTGCTGTAGCTTTTTATTATTATTATTATTATTATTAAAGATGCAACAAACTTTGCTGCACTAGATTGTCGTATTTTTTTAAGTAAATTTTATTTTAGTAATTTTTATTTTTCATTAAAGGAATAATTTTTTTTCTATTTGCTTTTGAATTTCATTGAAAATAAAAAATTAAATTTTTGTCTAAATGTTTTAATTATTTTGCAATTGAAATAAATAAAAAAAATTAAATAAATAATTTTTCTTTTAATTTTTGATCTTTTTATTTAAAAAATGAGCCAAAATTCAAATTTTTTTCACAAATGGATAGACCAAAATTTACCATGTTTTAAAGTAGACCCATCTAATATTATTGTCTTATCGAGTCCAAATGAATTCTACTTACAGCTAAAAGTGAAATTTTTTTTTATTTATTTATTTTTAATTTCGAAATTTAATTTTCTTATTACGCCAGTCAAATGTAACTGAGTCAAAAAAAAGAATAACGTTTTCTTCGCTTTACTTGGGAACTGGCAGCTTAGAAGCAGAATTGATCAAGAGCATAGAAAAAAATCTCGAAAAAAACCCTCAAATTGAAGTCAATTTTTTACTTGATCACAATAGGGGTCAGAGAGGAGAAATCAGTTCCAAAAGCATTCTTTTGCCGCTAATTTCAAGATTTGAGAGCCGGTGCAATCTATTTTTGTATCATACTCCCAATTTGAGAGGTATTGTAAAGAAAATTACGCCCGAACGCACCAATGAAACCATTGGTGTACAACACATGAAATTGTACATAACAGACAATGATCTCATAATCAGTGGGTATGTTTTAGATAAAAAATTTAATAAGCTTTTTATTTTGTTGTTAAAAATATTTTTAAAAAATTTAAAATTTAATATTTTTAAAATAAATTCAAATAATTTTTTTCTTTAGTGCAAATTTGAGCAATGACTATTTCAAAAATAGACAAGACAGATACATTTGGATTAAAAATTGTCAAGATTTATGCGATTTTTTCGCTTCTCTAATCGCAATTGTCTCTTCATTTTCATTTCAAGTAGACAAATCAGGTCAACTGATTTATCCAACAGATAAAAATCATCCAATATTTAGCAATAGAGAAGATTTTGGTAAAGAACTTTCAAGTAAAATAACAAATTTGATAGAGGAATTTAAGCATAAAGAAAAACCTAGTGACAACGATGAACACACATTTATGTTTCCATTGATTCAAATGAATGATGCATTCATAAAAATTGATGAACAAGTCACAAAAACTATATTTGAAACAGCTGAACTAAATTCTAAGATATTTCTGGCTTTAGGCTATTTTAATTTGACTGATGAGTACATGAATGCGATTGTAAAACAAAGCACAGCCGAATACGATCTTCTTGTGGCTTCACCTGAAGCGAATGGCTTTTTTGGTGCGACAGGACTCTCGGGCTACATACCAAGCATATATTCATGCTTGGAGGAAGAATTTTTTAAATTTTGCTCATTAAATCAACAACAAGAACGAATCAATTTGTTCGAGTACAGAAAAACTAACTGGAGTAACATATAAATTAAATTTAAATTGATAATTTTTAGCTATTGATAATTAAAGCGTTTCATGGCAAAGGATTGTGGTACTATGCTGACTTAAAAAAATCTCAACTCCCATCAGCGACCATAATTGGCTCGTCAAATTTCGGTCATAGATCTGTCTTTAGAGATCTGGAGGCTAATTTGTTAATATGTACAAATGACACTAAACTTCAAAGACAAATTAATAAAGTAAATAACAAAATTATTTTTTCTTCTAAAATGGAAAAGAAAATTTTTTTTACTTTTTTTTAAGGAAAGAACGAATTTATATGAGAACACAATTAAAGTTGATTGTAAGCTATTTTTAAATGAAGCAAGAATTATACCAATTTGGCTTAAATTATTATCTAAAACGTTTAGATCATTTTTTTAAAAATAAAATATTTTAGGTAGCTTAATTTTAAATATGAAATAAAAATGTTTTTTAATATTCTCATTTTCAATAATCGTTTGTTAAAAAATATTGTTTTTAGAAAAAAATAATTTTTTTAAAAAATGAAAAATTTTTATAAGTCTTAAATCTTCTCTAATCATTAATAATCTCATTAAATGAAAACAAAAAAATTTTATTATGAAAACTAATTTTAATTTTGAGAACAAATTAATAATGATAATATAACTTTGTTAATTTAAACATTGTAAAATTTATTAGAAAACTTCCTATACAAAAACAAAAAATTTTTATAACTTTTGTTCAAATGCTGAAAAAATTGTCTTGCAGTTGAAAAAGGTGAAAAAATTTTTTGAATAAAATTTCAGCTGTTGAAGAATCAGTTTTTCAGTATTTGAACAAAATTTTTGTTTTTGTATAGGAAGTTCTCTATTAAATTTTGCAATATCTAAATTTACAAAGATATAATAATTATTCTAATTTTTTTAATACATAAATGGTTTATTTAAACCCATGATGTTCAGTTCATGAGATATTTAAAAAAAAAATGCCAAAAAGTGACCAAAAATTTGAACTTTTTATGTTTTTCTTGCACATATGGGGATATCAAAGCGAAAATTCTCCAAGCAAAATCTGACCGAATCCGTGAAAAGTTAGAAACATCATATGGCATTAAGAACAGACTTTTGAAGAAAGGAACAAGACGTGACAAATGAAATTAAATAAACCATTTACCTGTGTGCCAGCGAAGCAGAAGAGGCAAGCTTAAGATAAGGCCTACATATGTTGACAAGATAACTGGAAAAATATGTGGCCCTTCACAGAAAAGAACGATTCTAGAAAAATTTCTACAATATTAAATTTAACTTTCAAATTAATGGGACCTTCAATATTTTTGTTCTCCATATTATCATCTAAAATTGAAATATTCCTTTGCTAATTTAAAAAAAACTAAATTGAATTATTTTGAAATCTTGTTAGATTGGTTTTTGAAAGATAAATTGAAACAACCAAATCTAAATCGTTTTCAAGCAAAATATTTGGTTTTTATCGTTTAGAAAATTCATATTTTGTTGACAAATATTTAGCAAATTTTTTTGAAATTTTACTTTTAGTTAATTTAACTAGTAATTTTTTTCTATTCGGCTTTAACTCTCTTGCTAATTGATAATTCGAACAATTATTAAGTTCTTTGATTGCATGTGAAAAGTCGTTTTTAGATAAATCTGTTAATAATTTCGTTTTCATTCCTTTATTAAAAACTGGATTATTTTGGTATTGATCACAGACACTGCGTCTTGTTCTAACAACTATTCTTATGTTTTAGGTCTAAAAGAAGAATTAAAGAATAAAAATAAATTAATTGAGATACAAGAGAGGAAAAGAAAGCTTTTAGAAGAAAAATGTTCAAGCTGTTTATGCTAGATAATTTTTTATAAAAAAAATTATAGTAATTATGAGATTTTTTGTGAAAGACAAAAATTTAGAATAAAGGAAAAAATGGAAAACGCTCTGATAGGTTTTAATGATAATATCAGGAAGGTTGGTCTGAGGCTAAGTCAGTGTAAAATTATATATAATGGAATTTAAAAATAATTTTGATCTTATGATTACAAAAGATAATTTATAATCTTGTATTAATGAAAGAAAGGTCTTATTTTTTAAAGATAGACATTGTCTTTCTGATTACATCTACAATGAATTTGTAAATGAATTTAGACTTCCTTTACCATCACTGTACAAAATTAAGAAATTAAGGGAAGATTTTAAATAAGAAATTTATTTTATATGATAAAACAAGAAGCGTTCATTAGAAGGCAACTAAAAGAGCACTATCCGCTACTTTATGTGATCATAGGTTATTTGGTAATGACCATTTTGAGCACAATATTGATTGCTTTGCAAATAGTGGCAACTAAATACAATGCAGCTTTGTCTT
>VANL01001382.1:0-14054 GCA_006352455.1 Brachionus sp. 'Tiscar' | reverse complement strand
GTTTCAATGTCAACTGTTCAAACTTGGTTCAAGAATACACGAAGCAAACAAAAAAAGCTTTGTCAAACAAAAAATATTAGTGATGAAATCGAATATGGTTATTCGACGCAATATTCAAATAAAGGAAGTTTCGAATGAATTTTCATTCAAATAGCTTATTCGAATGAATTTTCATTCAAATAGCTTATTCGAATGAATTTTCATTCAAATAGCTTATTCGAATGAATTTTCATTCAAATAGCTTATTCGAATGAATTTTCATTCAAATAGCTTATTCGAATGAATTTTCATTCGAATATTCGCTTCGTACATATATAAGCATTAATTATAAGCATTAATTTTCTCCTTTAAGATCTCTTCTTTTTTTTTCTTTGCTATTAAAATTTCACTTTTAGCTATAATTTTTTTCAGAGACTTGCGACTTTTAAACAACTATAATGACTTAAAATTTTTTTTGGGACTTTTAAACAACTCTGATTTTTTTCAAGAAATTATTATTCTCATAAAAGGATTTTAAAAATTTTCTAACATTAGTGTGTGCTAGTCAGTCATCTATTACCAGTTTTCAAGAGACTCCAACTTCAATCCATAAAGGGAGAAAAAGAAAAGAGTATAAAAAAACTTCAATTGTTCATTCACACTCGGTTGTCGTTGGTGATTCTCGAATATGTAAACATTGTGATGCTGCTTATTCAAATAAATCAACATCGGCAATGCGTAATCATTTAAAAAATAATCACAATATATCACTGAATTTAGAAACAAATAATGAGTCTGTCGATATTGACACTTCTTTAGATGAGCCAGACAAGCCATTATACAAGAAGCAAAAGAAAAATTTTACTAAAGCAGAAGAATTTTTGTTGCAATTTATTGTAAGTGCCGCATTGCCGTTTATCATTGTTGAAAATTCATATTTTAAAAAATTTGTTGAGTGTCTTAATCCTGGATTTGTTCTCCCTTCGCGCTATACCCTAACAAATCATTTACTTGCTAATGAATTTTCAAAAATAAGGAACCGTATTAAGCTTGAATTGATAAAAGCTCAAGCTGTTTCCGTAACATTGGATGGTTGGTCGTCAATTCAACAAAATAGCTACCTTGGAGTAACTTGCCATTTCTTTAATGAATTAACTTTACTGTGTAGTAGAACATTAGAAATAAGTAATTTACCAGGTAGCCATACAGCTGAAAACATAGCAAATGCTTTATTCAATGTTCTAAGAGATTGGGGTATTGTCGACAAAATAGTTTCTTTTGTCACGGACAATGCCAAAAATATGCAAAATATAAAAAGTTTTTTATTAGAAAATATTAGAACCACAGAGTCGAAAATTTCTGAAATTCATCACATTGGATGCCTTGCTCACTTATTAAATTTAATAGTAAAAAAAATCACTAAATTTTCTACAGTGTCCATTGAAACTTGTGAATATGAGACTGAAGAACAAAATGAAACAACTGGCATTTCAATTTTGAACGAAACTGAAAATTCAATAATGCAGAATTTTTCAGATTTGGTAAATAAATGCCGAAAAATAGCCTCAGTATTTCACCAATCCTCTATAGCTTGCGAAGTTTTGGAAGAAAAGCAAAAATTATCTAATATTAAGCCAAATAAAATCATTCAAGACATAACTACTAGGTGGAATTCTACGTTTTTAATGTTAAAAAGAATTTCTGAGCAAAAAGGTCCTATAAATGAAGCTCTACGAGATAGAAAATTAAATAATAAATATGAATATCTAATATTAAATGAAAACGAAATCATCACTCTTAAAGATTCTGTCAGTATCTTAAAGCCTTTCAGTGACGCGACCACTGAGCTATCTGGGGTTAATTATCCTACAATTTCTATAGTTATTCCTATTCTCTTAAGTCTTCGCAACAAACTACTCGAAACTAATAATGAATCTTTGTTTTCTACTACTTTTAAAAAATATCTTCATTACTACACCGATAGCTATTTAAATAAGTACAACGTTCTAAATGATAGTTTATTAATAACAGCGACTTATTTAGATGTGCGTACTAAATATTTTATAAAATGTTCTGAAAGACAGAAAAAAGAATACATTAACATAGCTAAAGCACACATCAGAAAGCTGGTGGAATATTTTCCTTTGGAACTGAAAAATAAATTGAACGTTAACGAATTATCTAATTTGAATAGACTAAGTCAACCTAATAATTCATCAAATATCTTGATTTCTCCTTCTCTAGAAGACAAACGTTTACAGTATTTTGATTTTACTGCAGATTATGAAACCAAAAAAAGCTATTCAAAATTAAGTAATTTAGAAAAGGAATTCTATCGCTATAATTTAGAAGCTTCTAAAAACATTGAGCCTTTGGAATTTTGGAGGATTAACAAACATATTTATCCTATTATTTATGAAGCCTTTATACGGATTTTTTGCACGCCAGCAACATCAGTCCCTTCAGAACAATTATTTTCCAGTGCCGGTTACAGCATTTGGGATCGTCGTAATAAAATTAACCCAGAAAATGTCAGAAAAGTTGTTTTTGTCTGTCAAAATTTAAAATGAATGTTTTTTTATTGAATTTAAATCGAAACAATTCAAATTGTTATTTTTTATTCAATTTTTCTAATCGAATATTTATTTCAAATATTTTTCTGTAAATTTTTTAAGTAAAATAAAATTTAATTAAAATTTTTTATTTGAATTAAAATTCATTCGAATAAGTTATTTGAATGAAAATTCATTCGAATAAGCTATTTGAATGAAAATTCATTCGAATAAGTTATTTGATTGAAAATTCATTCGAATAAGTTATTTGATTGAAAATTCATTCGAATGAGTTATTTGATTGAAAATTCATTCGAATGAGTTATTTGATTGAAAATTCATTCGAATAAGCTATTTGATTGAAAATTCATTCTAACAAGTTATTCAGAATAATTTTTTATTCAAGTTTCAATTTTCTTATAAAAAAAAAATTCGATTTCATCACTACTAAGAACTGTTGACGGACTCAAAGCTCCTCTCTCAATAAAAGATGAAATCAAATCAAAAGAATCTTTAGCAATTGATTTAAGTATCTCTTCACATTGCTTCGAATCAATTGTACATAAAAGACCACACTGATGTGGCATTGTTCTTGGACAGCCATTCTGCCAGCACACAGGACCGATGCCTTTGTATCCATCTCTACATGGTGGATAACACAATGCTCCACTTTGATGCTCATCTGATCTACATATCATTGGCTCACCAGCCCCACGGCCATAAGTTGATTTAGCATATGTGTGCATATATCTGTGACAAGTACATCCATCGTCATTGTAGCCAGATGGACAATTTGAACAGCATCCATTAACCCAGCCAAAAAATCGAATGCAACAACAACCTTTTCCGTAAATGTGTGGTCCTCTTGTACACAAAGCACCGTGATCAGAATAGCTATCGCGGCATCTAGCCCAACAAACTGGCCCTACACCATAGTAGCCATTGGAACAATGCGGGTAACACAAAAGTCCATCTTTTTCTTGTCCTGATTTGCATGTACTTAAAGGCCAGCCAACTCCGCGGCCATAAGATCCATACCAGCATTGACCAAATACTGATTTACAATTAATCAGGACAATAACAAAGCTAACAAGCAATTTTTTTTTCAACATTTTGGTACGATTGATTTTTTTCGCTACTTTTTCTGGAGATTTTATGCCTGGTATTTATTTCCATTTTTAGTCACAACAAAATTAATTTCCATTAATCAATCTAATTTAAAGAAAAAAAAATCTTTCTTTTTAAAAATAATTTAAAATTGAAAGATCTGTAACAATGTCTGAATGTAAATCGTAATTTAGTATTTTAATTTTCATTTTCTACTTAGCTAACTGAGTTAGTACTGACTTATTTTTTATTTTAAAAGATAATTAAATTGACAAAGGACGTTTGATATTAATAGAAAAAGATCTAATTAGTTAAAATATTTGAAAGTTAATACAGGGAAGACCAAAAATCAAAGACAATTCAATTTCCACCAGAAAGTTACTAATAAATATTGTCTAATGCAGCAGCAACAACAACAACAACAAAACTTACTATTTAAGCTAAAGGATCTTTCTTTGAAATAACCAAATAAAATCTAAAAATGAATTCCAATAAAGTTTTGGAAGCTATTATAATCATTTGCCTAATCAATTGTTTGGTATCAAGTCCAATTGAGAGTCATTTAGAAGAAATCAAGACATGTGATCATGTTCACTGTAATTTAACCAACGAGCTTTGTAATCCAAAGACCTTGCAATGTGTTGAATATAGTCTAATTGGCCTAGAATGTGATCCCGAATTTGATTTATGCAACAAATTGGCGAATGGCTATTGCAATGCAGAAATCTCCAAGTGTGTTCTTAATGTGCCAGAGGGTGGATTTTGTGAGCTGAATGGACTTGTTTGCAACAAATACAAAGAACTAATTTGCTTGAACAACGTTTGTCAAAGAAATCAAGAAAACTTGGATAGATGTAATCAAAATGATGATATGAATTGCAAACCGGGCTTCGTTTGTCATCCCGAAAAGTTAACATGTTTTCCCTCATTAAACTTGGGAGATTTTTGTGACAAGAAATTTGACTTATGTAACAAGAATGAAGGTCTTTTTTGTGACAAAAATTATGGTTTTTGTGTTAGATATTTGAGCGAGACTGAGTATTGTAGTCCAGAGTATTCATTGTGTTCACCTGGTTATCACTGTGACGAACAAAGCCTAAAATGTGCTAGACTATCATCTTACATGGGATTGTGTAACCAAGACAAAAACTTATGCGATCCTCTCCAAGGTCTCACTTGTAATTTAAACACGAGCAAATGTGATGGTAACTTAGATCTTGACTCTTGTGATGAATCTAATCCATGTCAACATGAAGACTATTTCTGCCATGCGGATAAATCGATTTGTATTCGATATTATGAGACAGGAAATATGTGCGATTCGGAAAACGATTTTTGTAATCCAAAGAAAAGTCTATTGTGTAATTTGGAAAAAAAGATTTGCTCAACTGGATTGGAGTTAGGTATGCAATGTCAACCAGAAAAAGATGCCTGTGTCAAGGGAAAAAATTTGAAATGTCATTCAGAATACAAAATATGCTTGTAATTTTTCAAATTTAAATATTCTTTTAAAATTTATCAAAAAAAAAATTATTTTTTAGTTTTTAAATTTAAATTTATTTTTTTCATACAAGTTGTGATGATACAAGTGAATTTCAAGGAGAAAGCAATTATTGTAAACCAAACCAAAACAAATAGATCCTTATTTGATCGAACTAAATAAAATATTTATTTGACTGATTATGTTCTTTTAAAATTTTCAATCAATTAAATTCCATGAATTTAATTTTAAATAAATGCTGTCTTTAAGATGTTTTGTTTTTTTAATTAAAATTTTCAAAGTTTGAACTCTTCATCTAAATTATATTAGAAAATAAATTTTCAAATTTGATCTCAAAATTAACAAACCTTTTTGATTAATTCTTAAATATCTTTGAATTTCGAGTAAATTTTGCTCTTAAACTGCTTAATTTAAAAACTCTCCAACTCCCTCTAAATAACATTACCAAAAATTGGGTAAAAAAATGTGTCTAGCCCACAAAAATGGCAGATCGTGGATCTGCTAAAAAATTGAGATAAAAAACAACAAACGATATAAAGAGAATGGTTCTTTCTCAGATCGAACCCGTTCTGGTAGACCTCGAAAGCTAACTTTTAGGGATAATAATTACATTTTTAGAGAGATTTGAAAATATCCTAATATAGTTATCAATAACTCGCCACTGATTTTAATTCTAAGACTCAAGGGGCTATCATAAGTAAGTTAACTATAATGAGATATCTCAAAAAAAAAAGGTTTATACCCTTATAAAGTTCGCGCGATGCATAACTTCCACACTATCTTTAGATATGGATTTTGATCTCATTTTTGGATTCTACGTATATGAAAACCTAGGTTTAGCCAAAATTCTAGAGGGGGTCAAAAAAATTTTTTTTTTGGCTAGGGGGGTCTGAATCTTTAAAGCCTTATATAAAGTATATCTCAGAATTTAATCAATCGAATCTACTCGATTGACACATTTTCTGATAGAGAATTAAATGTTCTTTATTCTGAGCTGGTTATCTTGAAAAAAAATCGGAGAAATTTTGACATTTTTTAACTTTTTCGGGATCTACTTTTTTGCAAACCACTTAACCTATATATTTTTATACAAATTCTGAAACTAGACAAAATTCTGAACAAAATGATGGTTTTACTTTTTTTATTTATTTAGTTTAAAAATTTTTATAATCGCTAAAAAGAGTCCATTTTTTGAAAAAAAAATTAAATGTTAATTTTTGACATTTTTTTACATAATTATAAAATTTTGAATTCATTTTGAAATTTTTAGTAATTTTTTCAGACTTTTGGTAACTTAATGTAACTAAATGCCATTACCAATGTAGAACGTCAAATTTTGGAAGTTGTGCTTAAAAAAAAGAAGCTGTTGAAGAACCAGATGAAATATCATCTGAAACAGTAACTCCTACAAATTTTGATTCCATTGGTGATGAAACTTTCGAAGATACTAGTTTTGAAATTGATGAGACGAAAGATATTTTACACAAAGAGTGGTTAAAGATTCCGACTGAGTATGAACAAAAATTGATTGAATCAATGCCAAAAAACATTATGCCTTGTTATAAGTCCAAAGGCAGTCATTTCAAATATTAAATTGTAAAAATTTCTTATTTTTTGAACAGATTTTTTTTTATCAATTGTAAAGCTTTTTCATTTTTTGTATTTTTGATTTGTAATTTTTTTTTGGTTTTATTGTTTTTGGTAGAGATACCTTGAATGATATAAAAAGAACCAATATATCTTGAGTATATTGTATCATTTTACTCAAAATAAGTGAAGAATATAAGGACGCGCTTATGCGATTATTGTTTAGAGTTTTGGCGATGTTTTAATTGAATTTATGACAAGAAAATTACCATTTTAATCTTTCAGTGATCAACAGTTATTTACTCTCTTTCGTGATAGAAAATAAGATTTGCCAATTCAAATTAAAGATGAAATTCAGGGTTAAAAAAATAAATTCATTTCGAGAGAGTATAAATTTATATACTTTATGTTTGACACTGATCACTGATCATCTTACTTCAGTCTGAATTTTAGAAATTAATTTTTTTTCTGTAAACTGTCCCAGTCTTCACGAATCTGAGAAGCAAAATATTCTCCGATGAGCCACTCTATACCATGTCCAGTTTAAAAATTACAGTCGAAAACCAAGAAGCAAAAAGCTATTGCGATGAAAAGTTAATCATGATATCACCATTTTTGACTTGGACTTTTTTTTGGGACTTTTATACAACTCTGCTTCAATCAAATAATTGAAAAAGAATATATCAATAATAGTCGATGTCTTGCGAACTTTATTTGTTCAAACCAAATGGTATAAAATAAAATGAACTCTCGGATACAAAAAAAAACTTGTATTGTTTTGATTTAGAAAATACATATTTTATAGCTTTTAAATGGATATTCGTAATGATTCTCTTGAATGGAAAAAGCCAATTGAAAAGCCTTATATATTGATATTCCATGATGAATCAACTTTTAGAAGTAATGAACAATCTCATTCAAGGTGGATGAAGAGAGACCAATATCCATTTATTAGCAAAGGGTATGTCATTTGCATTATATCAAAATTGATTTTAGTTAGCATCTTAACTTTACATCACTTTTTATAAGAAAGGGAAAAAGTTTAATGGTATCCGATTTTCTGGTTGCTTACTCTTTTTGTCCAAGTTTACTCATAAGTTTCTTCTTTAAGATTATCATCATGTAGACACTGTCCGTATGACGAGCTTAAGTGGGTAGACGATCAATTAAATGAATTCAGCTTATCATATTTTTTTTCAAGATGGTCCATTAAAAGGTAAAAGTAAAAGTTTACGGCAAATAGCCCTAGCACTTGGCTATGAGGTAGATCCAAAAATTCGATTGAAAGAGTTGAAAAATATTTTATCTAAGCATCCAGCTTTTTACACTGAAAGCAATCTTGAGATATCAGCCAAAAAATATAGACATAAGATTGTTTTTTTGCCTAAATTTCATTGTTAGCTCAATCCTATAGCAGGTCTTTGGTGTTACTCAAAACAGCATATTAGAGCAAGAACAAATCAGACATTTCCGAGAATGATGGAGCTTTTAACCGAAGCAAGAGAAAAGAATTTGGGTTCTGAGCTTTCAAAAAAATTAATTAGACGATTTCGGTGGTGTATAGTAGGTTACAATAATGGTGCGACATACGATCAAAAGCATATTTTTCATGAAAATCGAAAAAAACAGTAGTTGAGCACCAATAAATATTGAATTTTTAGTTTAACACTCAAACACCGGAGTAGTTTTTTCGGAGCTTTTTACTTTATTTTTAATTTGAATTTGCTTAAATAAATGTTACCCATTTTTTAAAATTTTATTTCAAATCAGATATTTAAAATCAAAAAATATTTAAGTTAATTTATATTTTTGCAAAATATGCTTAT
Source organism: Brachionus sp. 'Tiscar' (assembly GCA_006352455.1). Taxonomy (NCBI): domain Eukaryota; kingdom Metazoa; phylum Rotifera; class Eurotatoria; order Ploima; family Brachionidae; genus Brachionus; species Brachionus sp. 'Tiscar'. Next base: position 5,502 of record VANL01001382.1, on the reverse strand, counting down.
TTTCATGGAAAAAAAATAAAAAGTAACTCAAGGGGTCCAAAAAACCCCTCCCCGTTTTGAGTGTTAATCTAAAAATTCTAATAAAATAATTTATATTTGACAAATTTGTTAAAAATCACATGATTTGAAGTGATTTTTTAAGAAAAATAAAGCAATAAAGTAAAAAAGTAAAACCATAGATTTGTTCAAAATTTTGTCTAGATTTAAAAAAAAATAAAAGTGGGCTCATAATTGATTTTTCGGAGGAAATACGATTTAAACCAGAAAAAACACATTTTTTTCCTTTTTTTAGCCAACAAAAACCGCCACACCCTTTTTTTTCTAAATTACATTAGCATGTAGAGAATTTTATGCTCTTTCAGAATATATATACTTTTTTCAGTATATTTAAGTTTTATTTTTGAGATTTTGAGTCATAAACTTTTTTAAGGGTTTGCTATTTTTGGAACCGTGGGTGTAAAAAAATTTTTTTTTGGGGTTTTTGAGGGCTTAGATTACGAATTTTAAGTCAAAAAAAAAGAATTTAGATAGCACTAAAGTTTTGAATTTCGTTAACTTAAAGATTTATACAAGATTCCTTTAGCAACTCTTTGTCTTAATTTTTTTTGTTAATTGTATAATAAAAGAGTTACATTTAGAAAATTACATTTCTTTCCAACAAAATCTCAAATAAAAATATAGAAACAACACTAAATAAAATAAAAAGTCTCACTTGAAATGAATCAAGAAAACATTATTTCTTCTAAATTATATAACTTAGTACTAGCGACACAGGTACATGGCAGCAATAATAAAATATTTCCACAACAAAAACCCTTCAATTTAGATGCTTTATTAAGAACAAACAAAATTACCTGTAACTGTAAACATTCTATTTTAGTTAATAAAAAATAATTTTACCACAAATTTTAATTTAGTAAAAAGAAAAAAGAAAAAAACATGAATTTTCTCTATTATTTTATAGCTTTGTGCTCATTTATTGCTGTTAACTCACAAACCAGTCCATGCGATTCAGCTCCATGTCTAAACAATGGTATATGCACTGTTCAATTTAACAATACTTTCGCTTGTCAATGCTTACCAAACTATTCTGGACAATTTTGCGAAATGGTTCTCGAAAATCCATGCTTGAGCAGTCCTTGTCAAAACGGAGGTCTTTGCTCCCCAACAGCTAATAACATAACTTGCTTTTGCTTGGCTGGCTACACTGGACCTTATTGTGAGAATTCGAACAGCTGCAACAAAACCAGCTGTTTGAATGATGGTCTATGTCTTCAATCAAACGAGACATCTCACTACTGTTGGTGTGTGAATGGCTTTTATGGTGACAGATGTGAATACTATAGAAATCCTTGTGAGCAATCACCGTGTGAAAATGGCGGTTTGTGCTTGGTAAAAAATGATTCACGATTGGGATATTTTTGCGAGTGCGTGTCAGGCTTTTCTGGTACGAACTGTTCGTCAATTAATCTGTGTGCCAATGTCCAATGTTTAAATGGAGGCCGATGCGCTCAATTTTCAAATTCAACACAATGTATATGCCGATCGGGCTACACTGGTCCATTTTGTGAACTCACTATTGACTTTTGTGAAAGCAATCCATGCAAAAATAATGGTACATGTGGTTCTTTCGATGGTGGCCACTTTTGCATTTGCCCTCTGAACTTTAGTGGATTTGATTGTGAAATTGAATTGAAACCTTGCATTAACACAACATGTCTCAATGAGGGAATTTGTCGATTGGCTAACGGTAGAGAAACTTGCTACTGTTCGTCATGCTATACGGGAAGTTATTGTGAAAAAAAAAGAAACATATGCGAATATAATAGATGCTTGAACTATGGCAGCTGCTATTTAGATCAAGATACATGTGAAGAAAAGTGCTATTGTCCACCAGGCTACTCAGGAGCCTACTGTGAATATAAAACAGAATGTGAATGTCTAAATGGAGGCATATGCAAACAAGATTTATATGGATCATATTGCTCATGTCCACCCTTATTCAGTGGCGTAAACTGTGAGTATTACACGGATTATTGTAATTGTTATAATGGAGGCTCGTGTTATGATGGAAGATGTTGGTGTCCGGATGGTTACACTGGCGCTAGATGTGAGGAATATGTTTATATACCATTTATACCCGATCGTTATGCTTGCAATGATACAATTCCTGTAATTTGTGACTTGTACATCAAATATCTGGTTGGTTATAAAGGCTGTGAGCATAATTTGTTCGGTACTAGTGTTAAAAGCATTTGTTCAAATTCTTGCAATGCATGTCGCTATTCAAACACAAACTGCTATGATGAGAATGTTCTTTGCACTTATTTGTCACCATTGTGTGGACTGATTTCATTGTTTGATACAAATACATGTCGAAGATCATGCGGCATTTGTTCTCAAAATTTGTGAAGCATAGAGCAAATTATTTAGTTTAATAAAATTTTAATAAAAACTAATTTAGAAATAAATGGATAAAATATTTTTTTATTTAGTTGAATAAAAATTTTCTGATCTAAGTTTTTAATTTATGATTTTCAAGCAGCGATGCTATCTATATCTATATCTTTTTACAAGACAAAATTTATTTTCTATAACTTGTATGAATTTTAAAATCCTTCCAAAATGTTTTTTTTTATTTTCTCTTTCACTATACTCAATTGTATGAGAATTTGTTGAATCAAACTTTTCGTCATAATGAAAAGTATATATTTGATATAATTGATTAACATGAATTTATTAACACATAAAATAGAAATACTGGTCGAGTAAAGCACCTTGGGAAATTTTATGATATCATTATAATTAGGCTTTGTGAATTTTGGAACAAAAAAACAAGAACAAAAATTTTAAATTTTAAAAACCTTTTTTCCTTTGGTCTAAAACTGGTTCTGTAAAATGTATCATGTGATACATAGCATGTATCACCGATATTTGATATCTGCAAAAACTATGCAAATCTGCAAAATAGTATATGCATTAAAAAATCATTAAAATTTAATTGCATAGATTTTGCACATATTAAATTTTAGGTGATACATGTTATGTATCAAATGATATATTTTACAGAACCAGTTTTAGACTAGTGTTGGATACCGTGAGTGGCGGCCACTAGACCGTCAAAAGTTGATGTTGGCCGCGAGGGAAAAATTTTTTTTTCTCTAAAAATAAATCATTTCTCTTATACTCAATTCTTTTCTCTAACAAATTTTGATATTGAAAATATTTTTAATATTTGTTTTCACATCCGGCCACCAAAACGGCCAACATCATATTTTGGCGGTCTAGTGGCCGTCACTCACGGTACCCAACACTATTTTAGACAAAAGGAAAAAAAGTTATTACAATTTAAAATTTTTGTTCTTGTTTTTTTGTTCCAAAATTCACAAAGCCTTATAATTAAAACTGGATGCACACTGTCTTTCAATTACTACTTGTGAAGAAGTTGAAACAGAGAGACAAATACATGGTAATTTTTTTTTCTTTGTTGAACTTTTAGTGAACTTGGTTATTTTTTAAAAACTGCTAGATAGGAAAATAATAACTGGCAAATAAAATAAAAGGATAAATAGAGAGAGAGGAGAGGAAAAAAGGTCAAACAAATTAAGGTTGGGTAGGAGTAAACAGAAATCAAAACATCAAACAAAAAAAATTAAAGCACTAAGTATCTTTGTAATTCATAACTCTGAAGGAGCATCAGCTCGGAACAGATAAAACAAATAAATAAATTACTCTTTTTCTTTTATGCTTTTTTTCTCATATTAAATATCATAATCAAATTCATTAATTTTCTAAAATTAAAACATAGTATCCAAAAACTTGCATTCAAAAGATAACGAAATTCAAAAATTAAATGCTAGTCGGAGAGTAGTTTCGATAGATCTAAATGAGAGCCTGCGTCCGGAATCACCTCAACCAGATACAACGCAATCATCTGTGATTACTTTACAGCTTTTTGAAGACTTTATTAAGCAGACAAAGGAGCATGAAGTAACTCAAAAACAATATCTTGAAGAAATTTAAAAAAAGATTGAAAATATATAGCAATTGAAGGAAAATAAAAATTTTGTAATTTAAAAATTAGAATTTGTGATTAAAAATAATTTTTTTTTAAAAGGTATACAATGGAGTAGATTTGCTATCTAATGTTGACGGATATCCTATTCACATTTGGGCAACAAAATGTCTTGATGTACTCTTTACATCCGAAGAGACTTAAAATTGCGTCTTAGTCAAGTCAACATATTCAACCCGAGTTTTTTGCTCTCCAATAAAATATTTATTGAAAATCAGTTTTTTTTTAAATTCTTTTTTTATTAATTATTACTTTGTTTAAAAGACATTTGCAAAGCTAATTAGTTTAATAATAGAGTTCCAATTAAATTCTAATAAATTCAAAATTTGTAAAAATGGTTAATTTTGGTCTATTTTTTAAATTAAAAAAAAACAATAAAATTCTTAATAAATATTTTAATTTGCTTATCATTTTTAAATTTTTTCTTTATAAAAGTAAAATAAAGATTTTATATTTAAGATGCTCCAAAATACAAATATGATTTGCCGGCAGAAAAACAAGACAAAATATAGGGTAAAATAGTTGACGCATTTAATACCAAGGGTCAAGTTATCAAACACAATATGAGTAGATCATTAAAGTCTTAATTTTTTTATAAAATTTAAAATAATTAGCATTTATACAACTCATACAATTAAATATCAAAGGAAATAGTTACTAAGTTGCTATAGTTGCTAAGTCGTAATGTTTGTTGTAAGATTTTTGCTCCCCATATGCCTACACTGCTATAACCAGATTGCACGCGTTGCTTAATGAATTATGAATGATGATTTATGGAAAGTTGCTTTTTTTTGCTTTTTTCAAGTATAATCCTCATGCTGTCGCTCATTCATAAAAAAAAATAATCCAAAACGATTATACTCATACATTAATCGTAGATATGGAAATCGAGAGTCAATTTCAGTGATTCAAAACAAATTTGGTCACCTTACCACTGACAAAGCTGAGATATGCACTGAATTGAATGACTACTTCCATTCAGTATTCAATAACTCAACATCAACTTTTTTAGTAAACAAAAAATCTTTTCCAAAGCGAGATGAACCTGATCCATGTTTTGAAAATCAACAAGTAATCACAACAGAAAAAGTCCTGGCAAAATTAAAGCTTTTAAAAAGTGGCAAGTCTCCTGGAGTGGACATGATACCTACTCATGCGCTTAAAATGTGTTCAGAGGCCCTTGCGAGCCCGTTGGCTCAAATATTTTTGAAATCTCTGACAGAATCGACTCTTCCAGTCGAATGGAAAATTGCAAATGTCTCACCAATCTTTAAACGTTACTAATTACAGACCTGTTTCACTCACTTCGGTCCCATGTAAAATAATTGAGTCCCTTATTAAGGACTACACGATGAAGCACCTCACTGAGAGAAACCTCCTTTCAGGCAAACAACATGGATTTCTACCAAACAAAGCTTGCGTTACTA
>VANL01001381.1:0-14076 GCA_006352455.1 Brachionus sp. 'Tiscar' | reverse complement strand
TTTTTTTTAATTATTATTATTTTTAATTTATTTAGAAGAAAAAATAAAAAGAAGAAAAAAAAACACACACACTTTTGATTTATGAAAAGCTTTGATTTGAAAAATTTCAACTCTGAAAATTGCCTAAAATAACTAGCGGTTAAGTGGGCAGCTTTTAAATAGTTTCATAATAGTCACGAATTGTTTAAAGATCGTAATAATCTCAATAGTTTATTTTAATAGTCAGTATATTTAGGTTGTGTGAAGGGTTTAATCGAAGCTCAAGTTTATTATTGTTTTTTATTGAATATAATAAACCAAATAGAGAGAAAAAAAAAGGCAGAAAAAGAGAGCTTTTAGTTAATAAAAGGTTTTTTTTTCCGCGATATTTTTTTTCCAATTTAATTGAGGGTGGAAACTTTTGCTTTTACTGCTCTCACTCTAAAAGGTTTCCTTATACAATTTGTCACGCGCATATCAAATTTACAGTTTAAATATTTAAGTGAAATTGGAAATTTTGTTTCAACAAAAAAGCCATAATTTTATCCTGGAAACATTGAAACCGTTCAAGTTCGCATTTTAACTAATAAATATCCGAAATTTTTTTCATCTACGTTCATTTACCGTATTTTTTTGCTTTTTTTTATCTGCTCAAATGAATCGTAAAAAAACCAAACTAAATAGCTGTCTAATGGCTTTGCTGACAATATGTTCGACAATTAATGGCCAGTTGCTACTCGATTCGGACCTAATGATCAAAGAAATTGATCTAGATGAACAAAATATGCTGCCCGAAAAGGAAATAATCTACACGAGAGAAAAACGCTACCATGATGACAACGATGTTGGCTCGGGAAGCTTTGATTTTACACCGATAGTTCAATCAAAGTTAAATAGATCAAATGTATTCAATGCCACTAGAGCAATTAATTTAGATTCAATAACATTAGTTGTAAACACAAATCAAGACTCAAAATTTCAAAGTTTATTAACCATAATTGTATCAGCTGTTGGTGGTGTAATAGCCATTGCACTACTAATTGGCCTCATTCTACTTGCTTACTATGTTAAGAAAAGATCGCCGGTTAATCCAAGTAGAGCAATACCGTCCGCGCCTCTACCACCAACTGGCGCTATACTTGCCTATGACAAAAATGAGACCAATGGCAAAAAAGGCCGAAGAATCAATGTTACAAATACGACCATGACCGAAATAGAGATTTGATTGTATGTTTATTTGTCAATATTGGATTCGAGCATCTTCTTTATAAATAATATTTAATTATTTGTTTCGGTGAGACAAATGATACTTTTTTTTTTATCTATTTTTCTTTATTTTTCAATATGTAAATAAAAATCAAACAGAAAATTTATGTGAACAAAATACAGCAATTTAAAATTAGCATTAAAGCTATTTATTTTTTTAATTAACTAATTAATTTATTTATTTATTTGTTTATTTTGTTTAATTTTTTATTTTATTTTATTCTTTTTTCAATAAAATTTTATTCTTTTTTTCTAAATTTTAATTGTAAGTAAAATAATTTTAAAATAAAATTTCAAACTAGTTCATTTAATTGTTCTAAGTTTTCAATTTGGACTTAAGATTTTTCTAAAAAAATACAATTTATTTAAAAATTGACACCACCACCTGTTCAACTTACTAGCTAGTTACATACAAATTGGAAAAATATTCAATAGACTTTGTTTAGTTGTTTGTCTAATCATGAAAGCTTTTTGAGTATAACCGCCGGTCAATTTTTTATTCAAAAAAAAAAAAAATTCAAATTCTTTAATATATCTCTGTGGGTAGTTTTTAGCGATAAATATTTTTTAATAAAGAAAAACAGATTTTTTAATAAATGATGTAACAATTTAAATAAAAAATTTCAATTAAACACTGGCTATTAAAAGCAAGCTTTTAAAGGATTCAAAATTGGAAAACAATTTGAACTTTTCTAATTTTTTTTGTGAATTAGACGAAACCTTTTTTAATTTTAATTCTAAATTTGAATTTTTAAGTATTTGATTATAATTCTAAAATTTACTTAAATCATTAATAAAGCAAATAAATTGACAAGTTAAATTTGTAATTTTTTCAACATTAAAACCAAAATAAAACTAAAATAGAGCATTAAACTAAAATATCTAATTCGTGTTATAATTTTCATTTAAATTAAATTTAGCAAAAAAAAATAAAAAAAATAAAATAAAACAATTAAATTATTAATTGATCATCTAATTTTAAAATGTCAACTTTGAATCCTGCACTTTCAACAATTAAAAAAGTTTATAACAATTTGAATTATGATCCAGTTTTAGACAGTGATGCTGCTCTGAAGGTTGTTTTTTTTTTTTTAAGAATAAAAACTTTAAATTTAATCAATTTAAATAAATTTAAGTCGTGGATTTCAATTCACAACAATGGAACATTTGGTCCAATAATTAATGGTCAGTGTAAAATTGAAGAAAAAAAAAATCTTTTTGATGTTAAAAATCCTTTTAATGGAAATGTTCTTGCCAAATTGGTCGATTGTGATAAAAGTTTAGTCAATCAAGCTTTAGACTCATGTGTTAACTCGGCTAAACATTGGTCTTCACTTGACCAAACTGAAAGAGAAAAAATTGTGTACAAAATTGCACGTAATGTTCAAAAACATTTGAATATACTTGTCGCATGTGAGAGTGTATGCTCTGGTCGAACTAGTAGAGAAGTTAAAGATTTAGACATGGCTCAAGTAGTAAAAACATTGTACTATTATGCTGGCTCTTCGGCTCTTCTTAATCTAAAAGAGTACAACCCAGTTGGAACAGTTGCAATCTTTGGCTATTTTGATTCGTCTCTTTTATCTTTAGTAAACAAACTTGCTCCGGCACTTGTGTCGGGCAATAGTTGTCTGATTGTTCCGCATAATCTAAATCCTTTGAGTACTTATATGCTAATAGATATAGCCGTTGAATCCGGTCTACCAAATGGAGTCATAAATCTAGTCACTAGTCAAAACAATCAAATTTACAATCTTGTTTCAAGTGATTCAAGAATTAATTGTATCTGTTTTGATGGAAAGACAAACACAGGTCAAGAATTAATTATGCAAAGTTCGATAAATCCATGGTCGACAACTTTGCTTTCAGTCGAGGGAAAATCTTGTATGATTGTGTTTGAATCGGCCGACATTGACAGTGCCATTGAAACAGTGGTCGACGGATGTCTCTATTCAAATGGTCAACATCGATACTCGTTGAATAAAGTGTTTGTACAGGAAAATATATATGAAAATTTTTTGCGTAGATTAGAGAATAGATTTAGTAAATTGAGACATGGCAATCACATGGACAAATGCAATGACATTGGTAATTTAATTGATTCAAAAGATGTTGAAAATTTTAAAAAAGCTTTGAGTGACCAAATTGATGAATTTGGAGCTAAAGTAAAACAATATGCCACTTTTGAATCAAATAAAAGTGTTCAATTGGCACCAACAATAATTCAAAACACTGCATTGAATTCAGAAATTAATTTAAACGAAATAAATGGACCTTATGTTCAATTGATTACGTTTCGAACTGTCAAAGAATCAGTTCAATTGGTAAATACAACACGATTTGGCACAGCTGTTTGCTTATATTCACAAAATATAAGCCTTGTAATGGAAGTTGCCTATTTGCTTAATCACGCTACTATTTGGATAAATAGTTTTCCAATTGAACGCGGCGTACAAACTCGCAAACAAAGCGGTAATTATTCAATTAGTGGAATAAGAAGTATAAAAAATTTCGTTCGTTTTAAATGGCAATCAAACGAACATGTTAAACAAGAATCATTTGAAAACATGCAAAAAAATCTCAAATCTTTTGGTTCATTGGGTTCTTGTTCAGCTATTCCTTTGGCAAACAATTTAATTCAAGACAAAACGTACAAATTGTACATTGGTGGCAAACAACAACGGCCAGATACACAAAGTTCACGTGAAGTAAAAAATTTTAAAACAATGAACACTTATTGTCTAGTGCCAGATGCAAGTAGAAAAGATGTTAGAAATGCGGTCGAAGCGGCCAATACAGCATTCGGTTCATGGTCCAAACGATCCAATTTTAACAAAGCACAAATTCTTTACTATTTTGCCGAAATTTTCACTCAAAAATCACAGTTATTTTTGGACAAATTAAAAAATCTCACTACAAAATCAGATTTAGAATGTGAAAAAGAAATTAGAATGTGCTCGAATGTTATAAATTATTTTGCAGGCATGTGTGATAAGTATGTGGGTAGATTAAATGACACTACTGAATATGGCTATTTAATGGAAATAAACGAACCACTTGGAGTTGTAGCTATTGTTTGTGGTCATGGTGCAAAATTTACTCCTCTTTTAAGCTTTGTACAACATTTGGTCGGCGCAATTGCTCACGGTAATACCGTAGTAATGGTAGCCGATGAAAATATGCCAGTGCCTTGTCTTGATCTATATGAAATATTTGACACTTGTGACATGCCTGCTGGAGTTGTCAATATTTTAACAGGCAATAAACATCATTTGACTAAACATTTAGTTGAGCATCAACACGTTGCTTCTCTCTGGTATTTGTTTGATCAAAAAGAAAATTCAAATGACTTGGTCGAAACTGAATTGAATGCACTTCAATTTGTAAAGTATTCGAGCAATTACAGTTTGAAAAAGTACTGGTTTGTGCCTTCTGAAGTTCAACTCGATCAAAATGACTTGGACAAAGTTTATTTGAACGAAATTGGCATTAATTCTACCCAATCGAAGTATATTCATTTACCTATGGGAATTATTTTTGCTAATTAGGAATTATTAGGAAAAAAAAAACTCCTAAACTAATTGGGAATATAAAATAAAATGTTGAAAAAAAGATTCCTTTTTTTTTTAATTTTTTTAAAGCTAAATAATTTTAATTTTTTTTTCAAAAAGTCATATGAAAAGTATGTTTTAGTAGTATGGATAAAACATAAATTTGAGATTAACTTTTAAAAATTAAAATTTGTCGATTATTAGTATTATTCAAAAAAATAATAAATAAAATTTCATCATTTTAAAAATAAGAAATTGGAAATTTAATCATGCAATTTTTAAATTTATTTCAAATTATTATAATATTAAATTAATAATTTTGAAAAAATATGCAAATTGTTTGTTTTTTTTTTTATTATACATTTCATTGAAAAGAAAAATCCAATTACAAGCTATACATTGTAAGAAAAAATATCTAGAAATTCTCCGTCAATTATTTATTATCATAATTTAAAAAGTCTTTTTCAAAACAAATCCAGATTTATTATCCACACATTGAACAACTCAATTTCTGGTTCATAATAATCCAACTTTTTTCCATTCTACTTTTTTCTTTAATTTTATAAAAAATAACAAAATTGATAAAAATAAAAATAAAAAAAAACAAGCTTTTTATTTAGATTTTCTAACCGAATAATGGGCTATGGAAATTTATCAATCGGCGCGGTTTCAATTACAACTGCACTCTCAATCTATTTCGGACTAACTTACATGTTGACCAATTACGGCTTTCGTTTCGACATTGGTTGGTATTTGACTTCATTAACTCCTTATATGTGGGCTTGTATTGGAATTAGTTTAGCTATTTCATTGAGTGTAATTGGCGCAGCTACTGGTATTTACTCAACTGGAGTTTCTATAGTCGGAGGTGGTGTCAAAGCTCCCAGAATTAGAACCAAAAATTTAGTTAGCATCATTTTTTGTGAAGCAGTAGCTATTTATGGTATAATAATGGCAATTGTGTTGTCGAATAATATTGAAAACAGTGTACTAGATTCAGTAATAAATAAAAATTATACAGCTGGATTTAAATTATTTGGCGCAGGTCTTACAGTTGGCTTATCTAATTTATTTTGTGGCATTGCCATTGGAGTTGTTGGCTCAGGAGCTGCTCTAGCCGACGCACAAAATTCATCATTGTTCGTCAAGATATTAATTGTGGAAATATTTGCTTCGGCTATTGGACTTTTTGGTCTAATAGTGTCAATACTCCAATCTTCTGGCGCTAGAATTGGTGACAAAAACTGAATTAAAAATCAATCTAAATTAAATAATTTAAAAACTAGCTATTATTTAAATTCCATTATTATTTATTACAGAAATAAAAAAAAACTAGAAAAAAAAAAACAAACAAACTACCGAGTCAATTAGCATCGTTTAAAGTCGTTCCTATTTTTTATTCATATTAAGAAGAAGAAATTTTTTTAATTGTCTTAATTTTTATGTCTTGATACTTTAATAAAAATTTATGTTTGAAAAAAAAAAAAAATTTTCTCTTTTGTCTCATGACTTACTAATGATAGACGATAAAAGATACTAATTCTTTTATTATTTTTTTTTTCTTTTTCTCTATTTAAGATACCAAGAAATCACACGATAAAGCAAAAGAAAGAAATGAAATTGTTGAATAAGTTTACAATCGGAGCTGGATCGGTGTCATTGGCACTTTTAATCTATGCCGGTCTAACTTATATGTTTACTGGTTACGGATTTAGATTTGATATAGGCTGGCTTTTGACATCACTTAATCCGTATATGTGGGCAGGTCTAGGAGTTGCTGCAGCAGTTTCTCTCAGTGTTCTTGGTGCTGCTATTGGAATATATTCGATTGGTAGCTCAATTTTAGGTGGTGGTGTAAAAGCGCCAAGAATTCGAACAAAAAACCTAGTCAGCATTGTTTTTTGTGAAGCAGCCGCTATTTATGGTATAATAATGTCAGTTGTCATAAGTAATGGCATTAATAACCAAAGTGTTTCAACAAAAGAGACGCTAATGTCTGATTATAGAGGAGGTTATCGTCTTTTCGGTGCAGGTCTTACAGTTGGATGGTCAAATTTATTTTGTGGAATAGCACTTGGAGTCGTAGGCTCTGGAGCCGCTTTAGCCGATGCTCAAAATCCAACTTTATTTGTTAAAATTTTAATTGTCGAAATATTTGCATCAGCCATTGGACTTTTTGGTAACTCTAAATAAAAAAGAGAATTTTTTTCTAATTTATTAAACTGTATTTTATTTCAAAAGGTTTAATTGTTTCTATTTTGATTTCCTCTGGAAGCAAAGTCGGCAAGTCCTAATAATTTTATTTTCTCAACAAAAAAATTTATTATTTTTTTTTCTTAAATTAAAATTAATTTAATTTATTTTATTAAACAAAATTTAAAATAAAATTATTCTCTTTTTTTCAAAAATATTTCAAGACCATTTTTTGGCCGTCTAACTATTGTTTCCTTTATTTCCAATTGATCAGGAAAATTATTCAATGACAAAAATTCAAAATTAATCAGCAGCTTGCACAACGCTATTTTCAATTCAAGTAGAGCAAATTTCATACCCAAACAGTATCTTGGCCCATTGCCAAATGCCATATATGCTAACGGATTTCTTTTAGTTTCGTGTCGCCTTGGATAGAACAAATTTGGATCAACTGGACCCCAAAATTCTGGATCAAAATGTAAACTCATTACATCGACCGATACAACAAGATCTTTTGGTATTTCAATACCTTTAACCCATGTTGTTTTCGTACATCTTCTATTTACAGCTCTTTTATAATTTTATTTTTTAATTATTTTTTTTATTGTTCATATATAATTTAGAAAAATCTTACGGATTAGCTATCGGATAAAATCTAAGAACTTCTTTAATAAACAAATCTAAATAGTCTATTTTTTGCACTGTTTCCGAGTCAATTTCTTCATTTGAATTAAAATTTGATTTTATTAAATCATAGATTTTTTTTTGCTCGTTTTGATATTTGACTAGAACAAAACAAGCATAAGTAAGTGCAGAACTTGTGGTTTCATATCCTGCAAGCATAAAAGATATTAAGTTTAACTTGATTCCCTTTGTAGAAAAACAAAAAAAATAAATTAAAAAAAAGTATATTCTTCTTTAAAATTATCTAAATACTTACATTAGTAGAAAGTTTTTTTTCAATTGGTATATTGCTAAAATCAGAAGCTAATTTGCTGTAATCAATTTGAGACTCGGCATCAATTAACAACTGCAAAAAATCTTTTCTTTTGGATTTATTCGATTTTCTGATTTCAACAATTGTTAGCAAATGATTCATAAACCAGTAGAGTGGATCGTATTTGGTAAAATCTATAAAACGATAGAGAAATTTTTCTGACAAAAGAGCCAATTTTAAAATAATATCTTGAAATTCATGTAAATAATTTGTTATGAAGCTTATTGCATTTTGTTTTCCCAAAAACGAAAATATTGCCTCTGATCTTTGATTATATTCATTTTGAGGGTTATCTTGAATATTTGCATCAATTCCAAATGCACAACTCCAAATACTATCCATTGTAAATCTCTTGAAAAATCTTTTTAATTTAAATTTTTTAATTACATTTTAAGAATAAAAATAAACATTTTACTCAGAAATATCAATTTTTTTTTGTTTTTCTTTTTCTAAAATAGAATTTAATTTATTTGTACAATTAATCAGCAAGTGAGATAAATCTCTTAGTTTTCCAGATGAAAATGTTGGATTAACAATATTTCTAATTATTTTCCATCTTGTACCTGAGGCTGTAAAAAGCATGTGATCAAGTGTGCTGTCATCTCTAGAGCCAGGTACCCTCTAAATTAAATAAATCTAATTTATTTTCTTTATTTTTTTCGGTTTATTTATTTTACTTTTCTGGCTGAGAAATTTTTTGATTGTTTAACAAATACCTCTTGAATTATGTCTATATCGCTTGTGACCAATATTGGCAAATGTCCTTGATAATAACCATAAGTTTTGCCAAATTTTTTTGTCCATTCCATTAATATATCCGAATAATTCTTTAATTTATACAAATTTTTGAATAAATGGTAAAATAAAAAGACTGAAAATATAATTACATTTTTAACAAGTTGCAAATTATTACCATAAAAAAAAGAATATTCAGGAGTCTTGATACCTTTTTTATTGAAAAATTTGTAAGAAAACCAAATTTTTCTTTTATTTATTAATGCAGACAAAATTAGAATTATAGATTTTAATTTTATTTTTAAAATGTAACTAACCCAATGTAAAACACTGTTAATGCTAATACAAAACTAGCTATTATTTTAAGCACTAATAATGGATTTTGTATTACATAAATTAAATTAGTGGCCTCATCAATAATTTTATTTAACGAATAATTCAAAATTTTAAATTTCATTCTTGTTTTTTTATTTTAGAAAATTGTAATGCCCCACAGTCTCAAATTTATATAACACTTGACTTTTAACTTAAGTTAAATAACATATTTTTTTAAGAGTATTTGTCTTAAAATTGAAGCAAAATCTTTATACATACTTATATATGTATGTTATGATAAACTAGAGGATTTTAATCTTTACTGTTTTTGAAGAGAGTTTTTTTAAAAAAGAAAAAAAATTGAAATAAACTACGATTCATTGAAAAGTAAAAAAAAAAACGATTTTTTTTTAAATATTTATTTTACTTTAAGGTAATATTTTAATATTTTTCTAAATTATTAAACAAATCTTTAAGCTTTATGTCTAAAGATTCTTGATTTGCTAAATGTCTCAAAATAAAAATCAAGTTATTGAAAAATACTTGAGCCCATCTGTCATCTAAAGCTGGATAAGTATAACTAAAATTAAATGTAAATTTTGCCATAAAAGTAAAAGCATGAGTCATTATTCCGGCAGTTCCATGTGCAATATTTTGAGCCGATCCAAGAAATCGTAGATCTTTTATTTTGAAATTTTTCAATTTTGTCTCATCGATTGAAATAATTCCCATTGAAGAGCTCATTATCGAAAATCCTTGAAACTTAATTGAATTTTTTAGTTTTAGCCACCATTTTAAACCATAGTTTTCTTTTAACAAACTTTTTATTTTATCTGAATTTTCTTTAACAAGCTGCCAAACAAAATTATTTGCTATGTTGACTTTTTGAGGCCAAATTAAAGCAGAAGATCCGCATACAATGTCTTGTGAAGAAATATTTTTTAATAATGATCTCATATTACATGGACATGAATTGACAAAATTAATTTCTTCATTAAAATTTTCTTTTGAATTAATTAAACATAACATCATTGCCGTAGACAAAGCTGCTTGCACAGTTGTATTGTTTTTTCTACAATTAGATATCAAATTTTGTGTCTCTTGTTCATCTAGTTGAAAAAATTTTGATTTTAAAACTGGCTTTGATTGATCTTGACCATTCAATACCTGAACTGGTTCCATATAATCATCAATAATAGGATCTTTCTTTAAATCTTCTAGATCATACGAATGATCATAATTGCCATGAATGTCTAAAAATTCTCTTGATTCAATATTTATGTCACACTTTTGGTCTAAAGCTAAATCAAGATAAGCACAAAAGTCTTTTATAGCTTGAAAAAGACCAGGACCATCAATGCCTTTTAAAATGTTTTAATAATTCAATTAAAAAACTAAAAAATAAAAATAAAAATTACCTGAATGATTAACGTTAATGTAAAGTTGATGATCGTTTTCAAAAGAATATAATTCTAAGAAAAAAATTGATTGTGAGTTATCTCTGAATTTTGAACCAAAATTAATTAATCTTGATTGCCATTCATTTAATTCAATTTTACTATTTAATTCAAATTTTTCTAAAAAAATCGATTCAATTTCACTTTGAGTGGTCATTTCAACAAATTGAAGTGATTTTGTCTCTCTATTTGCTTCTATTTTCATTCGAAAATAAGGATGACGCTTTTTTACCATTTTAAAAGCTTGTTTTACTGCATCTGCACCAAGAATTTTGCACTCAATGTGAACCATTAAGTTGACATTTGAAGGCGAACATATAAGCTCATATAATCTCAAATCCCTCTTTGCCATATTAAAAATATTTTATCTTTTTTTTTTTTTGTTTTTAAAAAATCTGTTCTTTTTTTCTTTTTAAATTTGTTAGAGTAATTTCTTCATATTGAGTAACAATGAATAAATTAATCTAATTAGATAAAAATATCTTGTTATTTATATATAGATTTAGCTAGAAATTAAGCTTTTTTCAGACCACATTTTTAAAGTTCATGATATTCAAAAATATTTTTTTTTATTAATTTAATTGAGTTTATTTAAAACTCAAAAACCGAATTTTTTTTTGTACGTTATGTACTAAAAGGGTCCATAAACATCCTTTAATAAAATATGCTATTTAGGAAACATAAATTAACACAATTAGTCAAATAAAATATGTTAAATAAAAAAGTAACTGAACGTAAAATTCTTCGTAAAAACTAATTTTGTTTTATTTTAAAAAAATGATGTCTATTTTTAAAGTAAAATTTGAAATTATTAATTAAAAAAATTTTCGATAAACTTATCTCATATTTGACGAGTCATGCAAAACTAATCAGTTTTCACTCGTTCTAAATGGATTGATTCAATGTCAAATCTTATATACTCCAAAATAAGTATAAACATAACTCTTCACATAAATTTTCAAGTCATTCTTACTCTATAAATTTTTGAACATAACACTTCAATAGGAACATTTGGACATTAAACAATTCTTGCTTAAACGATACCCATAAAAGCATCTATATATTTTTTTTAAATTAAAGTTTAGTATCTACAATTTTATAAAATACAATTTAATATAAAATTTAGTATGGACAAGCCAAAAATCACCAAAAATGCTAATAGTTATGTCTCATTTATTTTATCTGTAACATAGTCATTTGCTCCAACTTTTTAAATTTCTCTTTTTTCTAAGACTTGTTTCTTCTCCTTCATTTAATTCAACCAAATTCGTATCATTCTTTGTTTAGTTTTTTCAATGAAAGTTTATTCTTATTATCAAAGTTAACTATTATTTTTGATTTTAGTTATCAGATTGCAAAAAAACTTTTAAAAAATTATTATATTTATTTAAAAAAATACAAATAAGAGATATAGTATAAAGCGTCGAAATAAATCCTCCGGTGTTTGAGTGTAAATATTTTTTTTTTGCATGAAAATAAAATAAAAATTGAATAAAAAAAGATTGTCAAAAATGATTAAATCAGTTTTTTTAAAAGTAAAAATACTGAAAATTTGAAATGAAACTTTGAAGAATTCAAAAAAGGAAAAATCAATAGTCAAAACATGTATGAGCATTACTAGTTTATAATGAATATATTTTATTCTTCTATTCCAAATAATCGTCTTTGTTTATTTGGCCAAAGACACTTAATAAATAATAAATTCTATTTTACAAGCTTATTGCAGATAAATTATTGTAATTAAAAATTTTAATATATTAATAAAAAAAAGTGTTTAAAAATTAAACCAAATATTTTTCATAGAGGCGTTAATAGTTTCCATAGTAATTAAATTTTAATATTTTTTTTTGAAAAACTTAAACTTTTTATTAAATAGAGTTTTTATTATTCTTAATTTATTCGTTTAAGTTTTGTTGAGGAGAAGATGGCCACAGATGCCAAGAAGCCAAGCGATAAGCCGCCAAAAAATATTGTTCATGAGCAAGCTATTTTGGTAGAAACAATAAAAAAAGAATTAAGAGAACAAAAATTGTATGAAAAATTTTCTATTAATCCGTTCACTAAGCGAGAAATATTAGCAGCCAAACCGAACACTTATCCGGATCTAGTTCAAGATGAAGCCGACTCAAATTTTATCGAAATGATCAAACGAGCAAATTTGGAGCCAACTAAAAAATATCAATTTCCTCAAACGTCTTCACAAGAAATTGGATGGTTGACAACACCACTGGTTTGTGCTAATAATATAAATTTAAATTTTTTTTATTATAAAATTTTTCTTTTGTTGTTAAGATGGATGTTGACAAAAATGATCGAAGATTCAATTTTAATCGTCATAAATCTGAAATAAGTGCATATGCTGAAGAGTACTATAAAATGTTTCCGAAAAAACCGGCAAATGCAGCTGGAACAGCTGGCACAGGAGCTAAAAAAGAAGCCTAAAAAAAAATTATTTTTCTATCGTTTTATTTTAATAAATTTTTATTTTTGTAATTTTCATATTTTAACAATAAAGTAAAATAAAACAAAAAAAAAATTAAAATTTAAAAAGTATAATAAATTATATTCAAAAGAATAGATAAAAAAAAAATTGAAAAAAAATTTGAGTTGAATTTTTTTATCAATTTAAAAGTGAATTTATTAATTTGGTAGAAAAGTTGATTTTAGAGTGGCTGATTTAGAGCGTTGATTTTCGAGCGCTTTCGATATTTTTAAATATTGAATCCACTTTTCGGCATCGCTACTGTTTTCCGCTTTTAGAATAAAACTGTTTGTATTTGTAAATATTTCAAATGCTTTTGGTACTTGTTTTTGTTTTGTGTTTGATCTGTTTGAGGCACATGCCGATCGAACAGATTGTATTTCTCTAATGTATTTTACATTTAAACTTTCTTGTCTCTTTTGTATTGAAAAAAAAAATAAAATTTTTTTAAATTATTTCTTGTAAATTTAAAATAAATAAAATCAAATAATTACCATATCTTTTTTAAAATAGACAATGCTGTCGCCAGTTAGAGTAAACAAACGTTTATGCCATCGGCGCAGAAATTTCCATTTTCCATGTTTTTCTTTTAGTTGCCCTTGAATCAAAGGTTTTTCATCGAAAAGATCAGATGAACGCTCTGGATTAGCACAAATAAAGCACGACCAACTTGGATGATCATTTTCTCTATATTCAAATAAATCAAACATTCTACTTTGAACAAGTTCACTTTTGAGATCATTCAATTGCTTTTCGGACGGAAATGAGGATGTAACAAGAAGGTTAAATGGCATTTTCTCATTTAGCCTCTCATACAAATGTCTTAATTTTACAAATTCCTGATTTTCTTGACTAATCGGTTCATTTAAACCGGCCTAATTGAATTATAAAAAAAATCAATCATATTCTCATTCAGTAAAATAAATAAAAATAATTTTTAAATTACTTGAATAGATAAAATTTTGAGATGTATCCAAATAGATGCATAATTTGTGGGTATTTCACAAAAATTAAAACTAAAGAGACAATTATCTTGGCATTTTATTGAACATGAAAATTTAATAGATGCCTGATTTCGTTTTGATTTAAATTTTTTCAATA
>VANL01001380.1:0-14077 GCA_006352455.1 Brachionus sp. 'Tiscar' | reverse complement strand
CCCCCTTTAAAAAATAATTAAAAAATTAATATTTAAAATTTTTTTAAAAAAAAATTTTTTTTTAAAAAAAAACTCAAAAAAAAAAAAAAAAAAAAAACTAAAAACAATAGCTATAACAAAGTTTCACGTTTTATTAATCGTTGATTAGATATAAGACTATTTGATCTTTCCAATAGGCCAGTTGAACTCGAGCACATAGGACAAAAATTTGATTTAGATAGCCATAATTGTAGACAAATCTTGTGATACATGTGCTCACATGAGGATAGTTTGGACGCTTCATCATCAACATCAAAATTTGACATGCAAATAAAACAATTTGTATTTCCATTTGAATCTGAAAAAAAGAAAAAAAGTTTTATTAACAAACAAAAAACAAACAAACAAAAATTTACTGCTCAAATGCTCGCCAGTTATTTGAAAACAATTTAAAAAATCATTTTTTAAAATAGATGTCGACATTGGCATTTGAGTTTTTTTTAATCTTGGATGAATGGTAAGCATTCGGCTCATAACTTCATTCAACATGCTCTCAATAGTCTTAGAATCGTTGTCCAATTTTTGCGACAACATAGAACACTCCTGTTCAGAGCTTTGACACATGCCAGCAATAAAATCTTTTTTAAAAATGCGCTCATCTTCATCCAACTCACTGTCCGAGCCATCGCTTGAATTAAACTCGCTCTTTTAAATCTCCATGTTAATTTTATCATAATTAAAATCTATTTAGCTTAATAATAGCGTACTTACAAAGGCTATGTTGGAAAAATTCTCTTGCCAATCAAATAAAAGTCCGTCTTCAGACGAGTCAGAGTCGGACGAGCTGAACTCGGGCGACCAATCGCTTAGCTCGTGAAAATAAGAGCTAGATATGTCGCTGGCAAGGCCAGTGCTTGCATTAGACGAGCTAGAGTCTATCGATCTGCTCCTCGAACGTCTAGCACTGTTCAATTTTAAATAACTAGAGCTGGTATTTTTTAAAAAATTTATTTTCTCCTCAACAGTCAAGTCTTCGAGTGATTTGGACCGTCTGTTGCGATAATACACCGACTTGGCTCGTCTGATGCTTCTATTGAGCGATTTGTTCCTAAATAGCTTTCGCAGCTGCTTTTCGTATTCGCTATTTGTTATTAGATTTGTATCAAGGCTTGGCATTGACTTGGCATGCATTAAAGACCTGCTGGGCTCGGGGCGCACACTTGGCACTTTTCTCAATTTGTCTTTTCTCTTTATTGATTTAAGTGTTGTTTTCTTCCATTCGGCAACGCTCAGCTTAGTCTGGCTTAGACTCTCGACCGAAGAGGAATAGGTCAAATTGTCGAAAGCCAGACATGTGTCCTCTGAAACGCTTGAAGCGTTGCTCGAGCTGCTCAAATTGAGACTATTCGAATTTGAAGCAGCAGTTATTGACTTTATGTCTTTTAGTGCTTTGCGCAAAATAAAACTGGCCTTTTGCAGGTCCTCAAATTTGTGAAGTTTGTCTAGTTCGATTTCATTCATTTTGTATTTTATTGGTTTCAGTGGTCTCTTTTTAACATTATTAACAAACTTTTTTTTTTTTTCTATTTTCAATTCAAATTGTCCTGACAACACGCTCCGGTTATCTCGATAAAGCCTAGAATCTAAACGAGAATTTATTCTAGTTAACCTATTTTCGTCTCCTAACTGTGTGTTTGTGTGTGATTTAAAGATTTTTTTATTCTAGCAAATTAAGCGAAAAAAAAATAAATAAAAACAATGTTTAAGTGTATCAATTCAATCAATTCAGTCAACGTTTTAACCTAGTTGCAATGTTGGCTAGCTGTTTTCGGAGCCAAATTTATAGTCAATTGAATTAATTAAAATTAGACTTGGCCCATCAAGTCTACTTACACATTTATGTCCAAGGCTAAATTAGAGCTAAATTGAAATGTATCCGATTTGTTTTAGAAAACAATAATCAAAGTGGGAACCGGATTTTGAATTTTTAACAATTTCTCTTGACTAAACAAAATAGGCCTGTTTTTTTTTTTACTTCAAAAATACAAAAATTCAAAAAAAAAACATCTGTTCAATTCAAATTTGGTAAAAAAAAAATATGGCTTAGATGATCAACTCGATGCAGTCACCTCTGGAAAAAAAATAGAATGTCATTTAATGTAATTTTAAAATAATTTTTATAAATTTAAGGTGACAAAAAGTTGTTCAATGTGCTCTAATGTTTTTGAGTTTTTTAACACTCAAAAACTGGAAGGGTTTTTTCGGCTCTTAATGCTACATATTTTCTTTGTTTTTAGTTAAATAAATATTTTTGTAGCAATTTACGATATGTCTGACAATTCTTACTTTATATTTTAATAACAATTATTGTACAATTAGATTTAATTCTCAAATCAATAGTTTTTAATCAATAAAACGTTTAAACTCAAATATTAAAATTTTTTTTAATCAAATTTCTAAAATCAAAAATAATAAAATAATTTAATTTTTGTTGCAAAATATGCTTATTTTCATGGAATAAAAACAAGCAAGAAAAACAACACCAAGTGTACAAAAACCCCTTCGGTTTTTGAGTATTTAATTTATTGCATAACTCATAACTTGTTTACAACAGGAGAAGAGTAAAGATAAAGATGCTGTGTTACTATGATCTACAGTCCTCAAAATAAATAACTAACCAAGATTTATCTTGATGTTTAATTAATTAAATTAATTATATAAAAAATAAGTATTCAAATAGAAAATGAAAATGTCTGTTGAAAAGTAATGCTACATGATCTTGGTATTGTGAATTTCAAGAACAAAACGAACAAAAATTCTTCCTTTTTTGTAAAATCAAAATTTACTAAAATAAAATAAATTTTAAAAATTACTGCAATTTAGTGTAACATAATTTGTTGCATCTTTTTTTCCTAAAATAATTTTCTGATGTAAATAAAAGACAAAATATAAAGTAATATTAAGATTTAAATTGGTTATTCATTTTGTTAACCTAAACAAAAATAAAATAAAGTTTTTATTTTAGATAAAAAAGATACAACAAATTATGTTGCACTAAGTTGCAGTAATTTAAAAAAATTTATTTTATTTTAGTAAATTTTGTTAAGATATATAGTTAAATTATATGAGAACAATTTAAATCTACAAGAAAAAGTTAAGTTATTAAGAATTACGTTAGACTCAAAACTAATATTTAGTTCAATGGTGGATGAGATAAAATAGTGCTGTAACTCAAGACTAAATATTATTCAAATATCAATCAAATAAAAAATAGGACCTTGAACCCAAAATATTAGGAAGTCTATACAAATCCTTAATAGGATCAAATTTAAATTATTCTTTTCCTTGTTTAAATTAATTCTCAGAACCTAAAATCAAAAAAACTCAATAAACTTAATCTACTAACAGTCTCAAATCGACTTTTTGAGTTGAGTGAGAAATACGTTAGGACTGGACTGAGTAAATCTGTTCCACTAGTTGTCAAACTGGTAGAAGAATATAAAGAAGGTTTCGAATCAGGGTACATTGAATACCCGACTCTTTTGTTTAATTTCTCTGAACAATCAAAATTTTAAAAATATGTATCCTGTAACAAACTATTTGAAAGTATACCTAATTTTAATTTTCTTCTAATTCTAACATATTTTTTTTCATATATTTTTATTTATTTTTTTTATTTTATTTAACTTTATCTTATCTTTTTTTTATTTCTAAAGGAGCATTAGCTCGGTACAGAAACAAATAAATAATAATAATTTAAAGTGTCATCGTTAATTTAAAGACTATTGTCTTATCTTGCTTTTAATATATTATTTGATAATATCTTGATTTCTAATCGATGTTTTTTGATTATTATTTCTCTTATTGTATAAATGTGATACTTTATTTTATTAATTAATCTTATTAAAAGTGTAGTTTATTTATTGTTGTTTAATGAAATAAAATTAAAAAACAAATAAATTGCGCTTTATTAGCTTAACCATATCAGATGGTCGAACAATTGAACTTAGCAATGAAATTCGAAGTTGAACATTAAAAGTTGCTGGCTAATCAACTAGCTTTTCAAGCAATAAATAAAACAAAAACCTTGAATTCATTTTTTGAATAATTGTGAACAGAAAAAAAACTTTATATTTGTGAGAACAGTTAAAAAAGGCTATAATTTCAAATTAATTTTTTTTTCAAAAAAACTTGGTATTTATTCCTTTCTTCTCCCTTTTCTCTATTTCCTAAATTTGTTTTCTTAAATTTTTTTTTTTATTAATTAACCGATAGTGTGATTTATCATTATACTTGAATATTTAATACTAGAGAGTCGGAGTAGTTTTTAAGATTCTTCTTATAAAATTTCAACTTGTCTATTATCTGAAAGAAATAAATTAAAAAAGCAAAAACGCTTATTTTTCCATTCAATATTTGCTTTTAAATATAGCTTCAAAGCAAGGGACTCTATGGGTCAATTGGTAATTTATTTTTCATACACTTTTTCTAAACTTTTTAATTTTTATCAAATACATTTGTTTTTAAAAATTCCAAAAAAATTTCCATTTATTTTTTAGAAAGAATTTTTTTAAACCTAAAAATGTAAAAAAAGTGATTTTTTTTTTAATTTAAATAATCAACTCTTGAATAATAGAAATCTTCAAGAGAAGCAATATCTGACATTCTTCATTTCTAAATTTTTCAAATTAATTATGTGAAACAAATATTCTGTTAGCTCAAATTCCTCAATAAAGACACGATTTGGAGATCACTTACTAGCAATCATATACGGAATTTAATTTATTTTATTTAACCTGATGAAAAAAACCAATTTAAAAATGAAACTTCCCATTTACTAAAAAAAATATATGCAAACAAAGGATTATTTAAAATTCTGCTCCCAAAAAATTATTGTTAAAAAAATCTTGAAAAAAAATTTGACCCCTGCCATTAAGGTTGTACTGTTTGATTTAAAAAAAAAAAACCTTAAATTGACCACTCTTTTAAACTCTGTAGATTTCATCAAAAAATTTTCTTTCTTAAAATATTTAAATTTAAGATTTTTACTGAACTGGTTTTTTTGTATTCGACTTTTAAAGTTATAAGATAAAGTTAAATTTTTTAAAATTTATTAATAAATAAAATCTTAAATGAAATAATTTAAAATAAAAAGCAATCAATAGCAACTGTTTCTTTTACTATTAATGTCAAATTAAAACTAAAAAAAAATTATTTATTTCATAGAGATCAATTTTTCTTAATTTAAAATTGGAAACAAGGAAAAACTAGGATTAGCAATCGAAAAAGTTTATATTTTTACTAAAGAAAAATTTATACACTTTAAGAAAATATAATGTTAAAAAAATCCAGCTCAATTCTCCTTGTATTTCTAGTGATTGTGAGCTTTTGTTCTATGTTCAAATAAAACTTCCCATTTACTAAAAAAAATAGAACTGTTGAGACAATTTTCATTTAAAAGAGTAAATATTAGCTTTTAGAAGCGTTCAGAAAGTATATATTTTTCAGCCTGTTTATTCATGTTTGATTCTAAGAAAACTTTTCAATAAATATTGTTAAAAGTAAAGAAAAAGTTTCCTGTCTAGAATGAAAATCTCGATTTTTATTTAAATTTAGAAAAAGAAAAAAAAAAAACTATTTTTGAAACCAGACTAGAAATTTTTAAATAATTCTAATATGTCACAAAATAGGTTTTAAATAAAATTTGATTTATTTACCTAAATAAAGTTCTATTTAAATTCAAGCATTATTTTTTGATTAATCAAACATAATTCGGATTTTCTACTTGCCCCAAAAAAAATAAATCCTCTAGTTTTAATTTTGTCTAATTAACCGTTTAATTTTGAAAAAAAAATAAAGCTTAACAATTCTAATTAGTAGTGGCCGATTCTTACGAGATTTTACTTTTTTCAAAATTAATTTATATTCAAGTTTTTCTTGAAATAATAAGCAAAAAAAATGATACTATCATATAAAATCTATTGAAATATCATTTTGAACATTTTTCTTAGAGGTCACTGTATGTAGATTAGACACAAATATGTTTTTTAACTTCTTAAATTAAATTTAAAATACATAAATACCAAATGAATTTATTTTATTAATGTTTATCTTGTATCTATTGTTTTAGAGATAAACTTAATAACAAGAATGTTAATCACGATTTTTAGTAATCGTGTCAAGTGTAGCATTTTAATTTATTCTAATCCCTAATTAAACTGGGCACTAAAATGCTTCCTAAAATTTTTTTTCACTTTTCAAAAACTATTTTCATAAACTTCTAAATTAAGTTTTAAAAACCATTTATAAATATCACAAAAATAGGTTTGAAATTGTACGATTTTTAAATAATTAATTAGTCTAATATTTGAATCAGGCAATGCTGGTTTTTGAGGCATATTTGAAAAACAGCTTCGATAAACAACTAATTAAGCTATGAATAAAAACCTGATTTAGCCAATGTAAATAGAAGAGCCTAGAAAAAAAAAAGAATCTCTTAGAAATGACACACCAAACTGGCACTTGAAGCTATTATATGCTGAAAATTTTTAAAATTGGGTTATTTTCTTTTTGTTTTAATAAAGTTTAAACAAACTGAAAATTTAATTACTTTTCTAATTTGTATTAGAAATTTTGTGTACTTGTTAATAAAAATTTCTTTTTTTATTTTTAAAACCAATTTGAAATATGATATTTTTATAATTTTTCTTTTAATTTAAAAAAAAATTAAATTTTAAATAAAATTTAATTTAAAGTTCAAAAAAATTTTATTCAAAAAATATTAATTGATTAAATATGCTTTGGTCTGCTTTTCCTATTTACAGGCATTTGAGCAGATTTTTTTCATTCAAGTAGGTACATGATTAGCAATTGGCGCGAAGTTGACACAATCTTCAAAGACTATTATTCAAAGACCTTTAGGGTGTCTGCACACATAATTACTTATAAGATTCTTTTTCAATTTGAATTTGAGCTAACCTGACAGTAAACTATGTCTTCTAAAATTCTAGTTTATAGATGAAAATTTTAAAATTTCTAAGAGAATAATGCGAAATGCTAAGTTACATTTTTTTGTCTAAAATGAAATTTTTAAAATGTCCTTTTAAAAATCGATTAAATAAAAAAACAAATTCACTCTTTTTGATGATTAAATTTTTGTCTTTCTAACACATAGAAAGAATTATTTTAGAAATAAAAAGAGAAGACCAAATTATTAAAAATTTTAACTTTTTCAATTTTTCCTTTTGGCGTAACTAAATTCTTTTCTTTTTATTAGTTTATTTAGCCCGTTAAATGAGCTTTATTTTTTCATTAAAAAATATTAAATAGTCAACTCAATAAGTATATAAGTAAATGAAAAAAAAAATTTTTGTTACAAAAAATATATAAATTTTTCATCATATTTTGTTTTTTTTGTCTTTTTGAAAAAATTGAAAAATGCCACCACTTTGGTTAATTTGACTTATTGAAGTGATTTTTTTTATTCTTAAATTTTTTAAGAGCTGCAATTAAAACTCAAAATTACAAATTTAATATTAAATTTTTCAATAATCGAAAATTAATTTAACAATCTTTATAGTTTATCTAAAAAATTCTTGAAAATAATTTCAATAAAAATTAAATAAACAAATAAAAAATAATAAAAAATTCTCTGAGATTTAAAAATTTTTTTTTACATAATTAAAACAGTTATTTAGTAATTAAAAATGATTTTTATGGCTATAATTCTTTTAGGAGATAATTCTGAATCATAACTTGATTTATTTGAAAATTTTATTTTAAGTTCAAGGCGAACTATCAAATTCCAGAACAAAGAAACAGTAAGCAGATTAAACAAAGCTTTTGTTCGACCGCATCTAGAGTATGGATTTTAAGTTTGGAATTCGTATTTAAAAAAATACATCAAGGTCTTAGAATTAGTCCAGAGAAGGGCTACTTAATTGGTTTCAGAGCTTAAAGAGTTAAGCTATTCAAAAAGATTAGTTGCCTTGTATTTAACCAACCTAGAGATGAGAAGATTAAGAGGAGAATTTGTCGAGATGTTTAAAATTATCAAAGGACACGATAAGATCAACTGGCATGTATCCCTAGTCTTCAAGAATAATCAAGAAAATAGGTTTCGTCCAAACCCCAGACATCACTGCTTTCGTTTTATTATTATTATTATTAAACCAAGAATGTGTTATTTTGTCTAATTTATTTTAAAAATTTTTATTGGAAAAAATATAAAAAATACATGGAAAAAAGTGAATTTCTAAACCTTGTACAAATTTATAACTTTATATCTGCAATTATGCTGCATTTGCACAGATTTTTCAGACTATCACAGTGTGTGAAACATCAGTTGTTTCACTTTGTTTCATCTGCTGAACCAGTTTTTAAGCATTAGAACAAAAGTTATAGATTTTTAGTGTTCTTGTATTAGAATTTTTTTAGATAGAAATTTATTTTAATTACTAATAAAATTAAATAATAATTAAATGATTTAAATTTTGAATAAAAAATTTGATTGCCAGCTTTAAAATCCTATTTTTGTCTAATTGAATAAACAAAACATCTCTTCTTAAGCTAAAGCCAATTCAGCTCTTGAATCTAACTTTAAAATGGGATTTTCAACGCTTTAAACTAGCATAAAAATTCTATTTTTAATTTTTACTAAATTGAAAAAATAATCTAAAATGGATACTCATGATACTGAAAGCCAACAATTATCACTTTTCAAGCGAGTAAAGCTTTTTTTTGCCAATGGCTTTCGGCAAGAGATTTTGCTTCTTTTCAAAAACTCTATACCATTGGTAAGCTAAAGAGAAACTTAGCAATTAGATTTTAAAATTAAAAAATTTTTTTTTTCAATTTAGATTTTTAATAATTTCAGTCAGACATTTCTACCTATAATAAGCTTATTTTTCTGCGGTCACATCGGCCCGAATGAACTCGCAGCAGTCACTTTGGCAAATACATTCATCAACATAGGCTCATTTTCGACCCTTGTTGGCTTGTCGAGCGCATGTGACACTCTTTTTCCTCAACTATTTGGCGGCACGGACAAAAAAAAACTTGGCTCAGTGCTACAAAAAGCTGTTTTGATATCACTTTTATCCTGTTTGCCTACATGTGGCATTTTGATCAATGTCAAAAATCTTCTCGCTCTGTTCATACGTGAAAAAAACATAATCCAGTAAATTTTTGATGACAAAAAATTGAATAAAATAATAAAAAATAATTTTTATTTAAAGAATTGCTGATAGATATATTGTCATTTTTATTCCATCAATTTTGGTAAAATTAAAATTTTTTTTTTATTTTATTTAATAAATATTTTTTTAGTTTTACAGTGTTTATGTTATCCTGCAAAAATACGTTCTATCTCAAGTGAGTTGTTTAAATTTTAAATAAAATTTTTTTTTAAAATTAACAAAGAACATATTCTATCCGATTTTGTATATAAATATTCTGATTAATTTGATTAATATTCTCTTTCATGCATTTTTTATCAATTATCTCGGACTTGGAGTCGAGTAAGTGTTAAAAAAATGAAGATGGCTTTAAACAAGAAAAAATAATTTAAGCGGTGGAGCCATAAGTGTTGTTTTGTCCAATTTTTTCAATCTATTATTCATTCTTGTTTACATTCGAGTGACAAAATTATATTTAAAAACTTGGTCTGGTAAGATTTGAGAGGTCCTTTTGAAAATGCTATTGAAAATTGGTTTTATTAGGCTGGAAAATTGAATGCTTGTACGACTGGACAGACTATTTAAAATTGGCAGTGCCTGGTTTTGCCATGTTGTTTT
The DNA here is from genome assembly GCA_006352455.1 of Brachionus sp. 'Tiscar'. NCBI lineage: Eukaryota > Metazoa > Rotifera > Eurotatoria > Ploima > Brachionidae > Brachionus > Brachionus sp. 'Tiscar'. The sequence continues at coordinate 4,304 of VANL01001380.1, read as the reverse complement.
TTGAGTGGACTAACTTTGAGATTGGGGTGATTGCTGCTGGAAAGTTGGGAAGGGACCAAATATCTGTTATGTCCATTGGAATTCAAACAATTTACATAGCTTTTATGGTAATTAGTCTCAACAAAAAAATTTGAATAAAATTTTTCTTTTTCTAGATTCCATTGGGAATAGGTAAATAAACATATTTGAAAATTGATTGAAAATTTAATGTCAATTTTTAAGCAACTGCTGCCAATATCAGAATAGGCCAGGTTTATATTAGGATTTTTTTTATCTTAAAATTTAAACAAAAAAAAATCAATTTAAGCTTTTGGGTGAAAATTCGCCAACAAAATCAAAACACTCATGCAAAGTTGGACTTTTGTTAGCCTGTGAGAGAATATAAAAATTTTATTAAAAAAATTGAAATTTTTTTTAAAGTTTTTTCTTCATTAATAACTGGTTTGGTCATATTCATTTTTTCCAGTTATATTCCACTAGCATTTACCAAAGACACGTACTAAATTATATCTTTTAATTTTCATTCAATTTTTTTTTACTAAACAAAAGAAAATTTAAGATTTATTATCAAACAAGCAGCTGGCCAGCTAAAATTTATAGCATTTGCTCATTTATTAGATGCACTCCAGGTAAGAAATAAAAAAATAAAAAATAATTCTATAAATACGTAAATTTTAAGGGCTATGGCGGTGGAGTAATAAAAGCAGTTGGAGCCCAGTACTACGGCTTTTTGATGGTAACAATATCTTTTTATGGTGTCGGAATACCAATTGGTGTTTTTTTGCTTTTGAGAACTGATCACAAAGTGACAGGCTATTGGATTGGCTTTGTGGCGGCTGCAGTTATTCTATTGATAATGCAAGGAGCTTTTATTTATAAAATAGATTGGCCTAAAAAAGCCCAAAAGGCGTTCGATCGATCTCTAAAGCCATCAATACCTTTAAAATTGACTAGTACTGAAGCCAGGCTAATGGAGCCTAATCAAAATGCAATGAGAAAATCAACTCAAAAAATTTTATTACAAAAGCTGTCAATTTTAATAATTTTATTGATTATATTTGTTTGTTTTATATTAACACGAAATTTGGTTAAATTAAGAGATGAAATAGCAAGAACTAGTTTTTTGCTGAATGCAACTTTGCCATCTATAACTAAAATTTTGTGATTTTTTTTATTCAAATAAAATCTTTAAGCCTAATAAAATTTTCAATAATCACAAGTGGCGCCGTGGCTTAGTGGCTAAAGCGCCTGTCTAGTAAACAGGAGATCCCGGGTTCGATTCCCGGCGGTGCCTTTTTTTTTTGTTAATTTTAATTTAAATCTTTTAAAATTTATTAAATATTTTCTAAAAAAAAAGATTATAAAATTGAAAAAAAATTAAGCCAAATAAAAATAGTGAATAAAAAGAAGTCCTAGTTGAAGAATTGCATAAATCAGTTGAACAACAGTAGCTTCCAGCGAATATTCGCTTACTCGAATCTTGATTACAGTTTGATGAACAGCCGCGCTCAATTACTGCCAAGTTTCCTGCGCCAACATAAGTTTTAATGCAAAATTGATTTTCACCACAATTTGTCTGAACTCCAAAATTGGTGTCAGTGCATGTATCTATAGAGCATGTGTAGCAATAAATAGCAGAAGAGTATTGGCACAAAAATGCTTCAAAATAAAAAAAAAGGATACATTTTTTTTCTTAAATCTTTAAATTACCTAGCAATATGAAAATTAATGAAAATTTTTTCAAATCATTCATTTTATCTAAGTAACTTTTTTGCTGTTTAATGTTTTATACCAGAAATAAAGAATAATTAATTTAGATTTGAGCGGATTTAATTAAGTGATCTAAATCACTTAATTAAATATTTAAATAAAATTAAAGACGTATTTGGTCTCTTGAAATTCAAAGATTAAAGCATGAAAATAAATTTAATCAAAATTTAAAAAATTATTTGAATAATTTAGATAAGAAAAGATGCTAAATATCTGAATTTGATTTAAATAATCAAAAAATATCAAACGGTTACCAACAAAATTGTCAAAAAATATCTAGGATTTTATTAAATGGATGTAAAGCAAGTAAAATTTTAACATTCTTAAAGCAAAAGTAGTAAAAAATAAAACATGCATGAAAATTTTATTTATATGTAAAACTAATTTTTTCTATAAAATCTTAAAAATTTTTGAAAATAAATTAAGTAAAGGAAAGATTATTAATTTTATCATTGTTTGATTTTTTATGATCATTTAAAAAAAAAATTAAATCAAGTCGAAAAATTATTCAAAATTCAAAATTTAATTTTAAAACTACGCATATTAAATTATATCTTCAAAAGATAAAAAAAAAATTTCTTTAAATTTTTTTAAGTACAAGAATTTCAAAAATTTCAATAAGCACAAGTGGCGCCGTGGCTTAGTGGCTAAAGCGCCTGTCTAGTAAACAGGAGATCCCGGGTTCGATTCCCGGCGGTGCCTTTTTTCAATCATAAAATCCAAGCCATCAGCTTTATGTTTTAATCTATTTTTATTAATTTAAAAAAAAAAAATCATCCTTAATAAAATATTTACAAATTATTAATTATTGTTTAGTCATAAAACATTTAATTTTTCTGATTTTTAAAAATTTACCTAAAAATTTGAATAATCGGATTATGCTGAATAATGTTGATTAAATTTAAAAAGATGTTAGACTTTTTTCTTTTTTTTTTCTATTTTTAAATTAAATGGTTGATGAGTTTAATTTTTTGATTAAAATAGTACCGAGATTTGTGATATTTATTTATTAATTAAATTTAAAATAGGAAAAAAAATAAAACTAAAAAAAAATAATGTGTTGAATTTAGGTTTATATGAGGAATTGCATAAATCTTCCGAGCAACAGTAAATTCCAACGCCAAAGCCCAAAAATGTGCCAGAACTAGCTTCTCTACATTCTTTGGAGAAGCAGTTGCGAGTTATTTTTTCAATATTTCCAGCGCCAGCATAAGTCTTAATGCAGACACTGTTATCACCACAATTAGTTATGTTGCCTAAGTTTGTACTTGAACATGATTCTCCTGAACAAGAGTAGCATTTAATGGCTGTTGAATATTGGCACACAGATGCTTTTGAAGAGAAAAATTATATTTTGTTTTTAAAATTTTCTTAATTTTACCGAATAGTGCAAAAATCAGTAAAAAGTTTATCAAATTTTTCATCTTATTTTAAGAGAGTTTTTTGCTACCTTCGCATTTTTATATCACAAGGCATTGAATATTTTGTTAAGTATTCTTTTTATAATCATTTAATTAAATATTTGAAAAAATTATTTAAAAATATTGAAAAATTTATTTAAGTTCTTGAATTTTAAAAATTTAATGCTATTAAATTACTTGATTAATTTGAATAATTATTTGAGTAGCTACTCTAAACATTTTAGCTTTAAATTTTAACACCATTTTAGATTAATTAAAAAATTAAATTGCGAAGTTCTTTAATTTTTTCGGGTCCACGCTTGCATAATTAAAATGGAAAAAAATAGAAAAACTAAAAAACTTTTAAATTTGAGTTTTAATTAATATAGTAGCATCAATATTATGATTAAACAAAAATAAAATATCAAAGTTATTCTTAAAACCATTCTTAGCTTATTGATTTTGTCCTAAACTTATTATGTTGTTTAGTCAGTCATAAGGTCAATTTTTATTTTCAAAAAAAAGTCTTGACTTGACTTGAAATTGTTCCAAATTCTTATTTAATTGAAGCCATGCCAGAAGACCGATTAACACTTCTTTTATTTAATTTTATAAAATAATTATTGCAAATTTAAAAATGAAAATTGATAAATTTGTTAAAAAAAAATTAGTTTTTATAATCAAAAACTGGGGATACTTGCATTTCAAGCTAGTTGATAAACTTCTATTTGTTGAAGAATTAATTGAAGCATCAATAGTGAACAAATTTAAAAAATAATTTAATAGTTAAGTCTTTTCAAAATAAAGTCATTTGATCGGACTTGAAATTTTTATTTTCAAAAAATAATTTAGTAATTAAGTCTTAAATGAACTACAGTCAATCCTCCGTATAACGAGACCCTATATAACGAGAAACCCTTTATAACGAGCAACTAGGCTAGAACCGATTACGAGCTATAGAAAAAAATATAAAAATTAATTCGATATAACGAGTTTCGATATAACGAAAACTTGATATAACGAGCTTGAACGAAAGAAATTTTTTCACACTTTTTATATAAAAAAAAATAAAACAATTAACTTATCTTCATGAATAACTATAAATCACCAGAAAACATTTCCTATCTAATTGTT
>VANL01001379.1:0-14089 GCA_006352455.1 Brachionus sp. 'Tiscar' | reverse complement strand
TTATTTTGCCGTAAAATTCAATCAAAAAAAAATTCACCCCATTCACACATTAAATAATTGCCCCATCTTACTATATAACATTTGAAACCTTAGTATAAAAAAATTGCATTATAGTTTGCAGTAAATGTTATGCAATGGATATTTGTATTACATTTACTACAAATGAAGTCAATAATGGTCACCGATTGATGCTGTGGACAAGTTATCCAACTAAGGTAAGAATCGCTTTAGAATTTGACTGATTTATTTTATACTCTTGTTATTATTTTTTATTCTTGAATGTATCATAATTTTATTCTTTAATTCAAATTTAATTGATGCTATTATTATTTTATTTTTATACTATAAAGAATTTTTTTATCATTTAATAGATAATATTTTTTATTTCTCAAAAGTTTTTTAGTATTTGACAACTTAACCGACAAAAAATCATGTTGGCCGTCTTGATGGCCACGTGAAAAAAATTTTTTTTCCTCTAAATTTAATTTATTTTTCTTAAACTTAATTATTATAACAATAAAATTTTCTTATTTAAATTTATTTTTAATTGTTATGGGGCCATGAAGACGGCCAACATCATTTTTTGTCGGTCCAGTGGCCGCCATTGACCGTTTCCAGAACTATTAATTTTTTAGTAGTAACATTTTAATAAAATAAAATTTAATAAATTAAATTAAAGAGACAAACTTTTTTTTTTTTTAATAAATTTAACATGAATTACCTTTGAAACAAATTACAGCTCCGGGTGGAAAAAATTTCAAATTAACCAAAGATCGCGATCCGTCGTAATCAATGTAATCAACAAAACTTGAATTAGCTAAATTTGTATTTTCTTGTATTTTTAGATTGAAATTTTCTAATCCATTTAAAAATTGATCACTTGGCTTAAAATCAGTATCACTTATTTTCATTGTGTAAGCTTCAAAAACAATTCTTTCAATACGAGATGGTACAAATAAAGACTTGGACACATTTTTTGGTGTCCACTCATTTGGCTGAGAAAAGCTAGTCCTAGACATGAGAATGTAGCTTTCGTGAGAACTCGGATTATGTCTAGTAACCACTGTGGTATCAGCATCAAATTGATCAACATAAATTTGCGAATATCCTTTTACACCCATCTCAAAATGTAAATTATTCATTAACAATTTACCCTTTTGGATACCGGAGTCAATCATTTGGTCCCATTGTTTGTACGGCCTAGTCTCAGTTACTACATTTATGTGATGGGGCACCAATTCATCGAAACCGCGAGTACTACCCACAGCACAGTCACACATTAGAACCAAACTGCTTGAAGCAAAAGCGTCATAGACACTTCGTGCATTTATCAAACATTGATTGTCATGAGTCACATCATAGAAAATAGCATGGGCTATTCCTTCGCGCAAAGGCCTGTTTGATGACTGATAGAAAGATCCGACTGGTATGCCACCAAATCGGTGCACCAATCTGCCAAGTTCGTTAGCATCCCAAGCGTTCATGCTTTCTCTAACCAATGAAGTAATTCCCAATTCGGCAACAAATTTATTGTCTATAAATTCACTATTCGTAAACAGCTCTGCTATTATGAATATATTTGGTCTCACTTGTCTAGCTATGTCCAAATAGTACTGGGCCACGTGTATTGGTGTCGAATGACAATTGTCCAATCTAACACCGTGAAATATTTGTGCAGTTTTTCGTGTGTACTCTTCCATAAAAGTCCACAATTCAGGATTGTCTTGGGGACAATTTCCGTATCTTAGCTTAACTGAATCGCCCCATGGGATCAATTGCCGCCGAAAATAAACACTTGACGCTTCATCGGCAAAATTTCTTAAAGGATCATCGCCCATTACCCATCCATTGTGAGCCTGAATTTTGAGGCCATCTTGCGAAAGCATTTTTTTCTCATCGCCCAAAACACAGTCATCTTCGAACGGAAAATAAAAGTATGTTCGAACTATTGGCTGCTCTTTGTTTATTTCTGACCATTTTGGACCATCTGGAGCAAAGAAAAAATAATAATAATTTGATATCACATTATTTACTGCTTCTGTTAAATATTCACTTATTTTTGATTTAATTTCCTCGTTTTTCTGATGAAGTGTTAGAGAAAATTTCTCAAAAACTGAAATTAACAAATTTGAATTTTCATTTGAATTTATCAAATCCAAATCAAGTCTTAAGGATTCAAATTCCATAGATAAAAGATCCACTACGAGCTCATAATCAACACCAGCACCTAATCGACTCACTTGTTCATCTTGTACTATACTCAATTTTTGCCATGCTAGTTTTTTTTGCTCTTCACTTAGACATTTTTTGGGTCTATTTTTTACCTGATCCAAATTTTTTTCAATTAAGCCTAATTGCTCAAGTCCAATATCTTTAATTCTGGTCAAAACTTTATTCAAATTAGCACAAAAATATTCTTCTAGATGATATTTAGGAATTTCTTCCCATCTAAGAATGTGTCTTAGTGTTTCCATAGAGTCAAAAGAGGGATTTTTTGATGTAATACCCCTTGACTCATAAATGCCTTTTGATATATCAATAGTTGCATGGTTAAAAATTCTGTCCAAAACAAAAGCCGGTCTAAGATGAGGTGAATTAATCACATTGTAGGCACCATTTGGATGCTTTTTCAAAAATTCCGAATCATTTGACATATGATTGTAGACCAAATCGCACAAACTGAACATATTCCAATCAATATATATTTCTTCGACCAGCTTTTTTAAATCATTAAGACTAAATTTTCCATTTGAATCAGCTGGTTCGAGCAAATTTAAATGATCTCTTATTGAATATGAAGAATTTGATTCACGACTCAGGCCTTGCACAGGAGTAAAATGTATCATGTTGTAGCCAGTTTCTTTGGACACCTGTAGTCTTGATTTCCACTCGTTTAGTGGGCCTAGTAATTTTGAAAGAACTGTGTGAAATTGTAAACTCTCAGCTTGAATAACAAGGCCGTCTTTTAAGCATAATTTTGGATCGATTAAAAAATTTGATCCTCCCATTTTTTTCTCATTTTGTTCAGCAAATGTAAAGTAATAATTAAAAGCGCCAGGAATATGGCAGTCTATTTCAATAAATTTATTAAATTCGTCATTCTTGATGCTATTTGCCAAGTATTTCCATTCGTATTGAAAATATGTTGAGCGCACGAATTCCACTGCTGGATTTGGTGGTAAATTGCAAAAAACTCTAACATCTCGGTCAATTATTTTGGTCGATAGTTCTAGGCGAAGAGTCCAGCCTTGTTCTAGCTTAAAAAGTTTTCCTTCATTAAAATTCGCCTCTTCTAAAATTTGAGTGCGAATTTCTTTTTGACTTATAATCATTTTATCTAAAGTTTAAAATTTAAATTAACAAAAAAATAATGCTTTTATTTTATTTTTTTCAAATTATTTCCACTAAAATGCCGAAAGAAGCGCTGTTTTTTTTTTAAATAAATAATAATATAAAAGCTTTGTTATTGTTTGGTTTAGATGCAAGTAATTTATGTTAAACAATTAATTCAGCTGTAATTTTTGCATGCAAAATTATGATAATTTCAAATTTGTATCCTTAAAGTTGGAAATATTATTCTTTTTTTAACACACGCCCGTCATTTAATGATTTAAAAGCGTTATAGGCTAATAAATTTTGAAATTTTGGTTCAATTTAGCTTTTTTTACCACCTTAAAGCTAACAAAAAGAATTTACAGAGAAAAAAATAAAAATTTTCAAAATAAAAAAAAATAAATAATTTTAGAAAATTTATTCAATTAAACAATATTTGTTGGATCCCATGATACTTTTTCATTTTTATTCAATGTCCACAGTAAACTAACATCTTCATCACTTAAACTAAAATCAAATATCTAAATAAAAATTAAATAGTTAAATTTTAGATTTTTAGATTTTAGATTCTTTTAAATTTACATCAAAATTTTCTTCAATACGTTCATGATTTGTTGAACCAGGTATTGTTGCTACATTGTTCTAATAAAAAATTTAAAAAACAAAAAATAAAAATTTATTCCAATTTACTCTTAATGACCAATTGAGCAATATTTGAGCACAGCTTTTTGAATATTTTTTTGATAAATCAAGTACAATTTTTTCATTTAGCAAGTTTCCCTTTCCTAATGGACTATATCCCTATGAGTAAAAATTACTGAAATTTATTTAATTATTTAAAAAAAAACAAAAAAAAAACTTCAAATTGAATTCCTAGTTTATTGCAATATTCATACAATTCTTTATTATTGTAGTAAGGATGAAATTCACATTGATTAACCGATGGTACAGTCATACCGGCGTCTAAAATTTCTTCCAAGTGTCTTGGCATATAATTACTCACTCCAATTGCTCTACATTTACCATCAGAATACAATTTCTCTAGGGCTTTCCAAGTGTCTAGCCTTAATTGTCTTGACTTTTCTAAATCATTATTTTGACCTCTTATTTTGGCCGGAAAATGGACCAAATATAAATCAATATAGTCAACCTGTAATTGTTTGCAACTTTTGTCAAAAGCTTTGAATGTTTTGTCATAACCCATGTCGTCTGGAAATAGTTTGGTAACCAAAAATATATCTGTTCGATCAATATTGCTTTCTTTAATTGCTTGACCGATTAGATGCTCATTGTTGTAGCATTTAGCCTGAAAAATTCTCAAAGTTATATTTTAAACCCTAGAAAAAAAGCTTTACAGTATCTATGTGACGATAGCCGATTTTTAATGCATGTTTTACAGATTCAACAAATTGTTGATTATCAACTTTATTTGGTTTGTTTCTTAAAGAGGTACCCAAGCCAATAGAGGGCATTGATACACCATTGTTTAATACTACAGATTTTTTTAGCATTTTATTTTTATTAATATCTAAAGTTAAAAAATGTGTTTATTTTAAAATTTTATTCAAATTTTTTCGATCTCTTTAAAGCATTCGTTTTCACAATCGTATTTAACTAGTTCACAGTCGATCTAGTTAATTTTTTTTATTAATTTATTTATTTTAAATAATAAAATCTAAATTACTTTTAAATTTTTTATAAATTCGTTCATAGATAAATGTTCATTTTTAGAATGGGTATTTGTAATATAATGAGAATAAAGTTCTTCAATAGCCTTTTGTGCTGTTTTAGTCCATTTTTTAATTGATTCATCCAAGTTATTTATCTCGTTCTTAATCATTAATATTTTATTTTTAAATAAATAGTTTTGAAAAAAAATAAACCTTGGATTTATAATTCTTGACCAGATTTAGGCGCCTTAAGATTTCTTTTTTTTCATCTAAAATTTTTTCAAGCTGCTTCGATTCTGTTGAAGTGGGATCAGCAGAATTTTGAGATTTAATTGACTTTTTACTTAAAAATGGCATTTTTAAAATTCAAAATTATCAAAATATTTTTTTAAATTTAAATTAATTAAATATACTGAAACAATGATGCAGTCATTATTTTTGTCTTTATTGTATCTAATAAATTTGTTTCAAATTAAAATGGTTAAGCTCTATTTTTTAAAAAAAGACTGGAATATACCAAAATTAATTTTTTTTTAAATTTAGCTAAATAGACGATAGAATTATAATAAATCTAAAAATACATAAGATCACCAAGTTTCATAATTTTCGAAAATTTTTGTATTTTTAAAAATAAATGGCAAAGCTAGACACTTTTAAAAATTTGTTGTAATTGAAGCCCGATATCTCAGGATCTGAATAACTTTATGATATCGCAGACCCCTTGTTAGTTAAATAGATAAAAAGCTAGAGAATATAACTCATTAGTTGATTTAAAGTGGTGATATATTTGAAAGCTCATACAAGTTTAAAACTTAATACAGATCAGTTCTAAAGACAAAAAATAAATTATCAATATGATTTAAATTGATTATTGATTTTGGTTACCTAAAAAATAGAAAATAAAGTTTTTTTTTAGGGAAAAAAGATGCAACAAAGTTGTTGTACTAAGTTGCAGAATTTTTTTAATTAATTTAATTTATTTTATTTTAGAAAATTTTGATTCATCAAATAATGAATGAAATTACCAATACCTTTGCAAAATTTCTTTAAAAAAAAAATCAATTTAGAGGTGGATTATGTTTTTTACAAAAATTAAAACAAAAAATTAATATTTTGGAAAATAATAAAATTAATGGGCTCAGATGATAGCACATTTGAAGTTGATTAAGCAATCTAAGAGAATTAGACTTTTAAGGCCAATCCTTTTGCTAAGCATTCATTCAACTTTTTGTTTAGATTTTCAAACAATTAACACGAAAGGTATGTTAACTAATCTTGAAAATATTTGCTGATTTTGTAAAATAACATCTAAGATTTAAATTGATGATCAAAACAAATTAATTTAAATTAATTATTTAAAATTAAATAAATATTTTTTATAATTTTTTTTTAAAAATTATTTATTTATTATGAAAATGTAAAGCAAAATTGTGCTTAAGAGAATTGTGAAAATCATCTATTTGAAAGAGGCTTTTTATTAAGAGTCAAAATATTCTGTATTCTTGTTTCCATGGTAACAAAAAAAATTATATATTTTTTATTTAATATTAAGTTTATAGCTTAAGAATTTGTTTCAAATTTTCGTTTTTAAACTCTCATCTAAGCAAAATCCTGATATACTACAGAATGTATAAACTGGACTTGCCGATTGATTTAAAAGAGCAGGCAGCCATTGAGCGCAGGCGACGACTAGAAAAAGAAAGACAAGCGCGAATATTCAACAACAAACACCGTATAATTGGCGTAGACAAAAATGCTTTGGATCAACAAGTTCAAGACAAGTTGTTTATGGAAGAAATGGAAAGAAAAAGAACCGAAGCATTCGGTAAAGTTAAAATAGATTAAATTTTTTTTTTTTTTAATTTTAAAATTAAAATTCCTTTAGCCCATGATATGATTCGAAATGACAAAATTTCCTATTTGCTTGAAAAACGTCAAGAACACGATGCCAAAGAGCTAAACAGAGCTTTGAACGAATTTCGAGCTTTGCATCAGCAGCCAGATGGCAGACGTGAATGGGACCTACAGGACCCTGACTATCTTAAAAAGGATAAACCGGCCAGGGTCAATGACGAAGATCCGAGATGTGGCCCGGCTAGCATTCAAAAATTCGATGGCGAAGACCTGAACGCCAAGGCAAGGCTCAAATACCAGCAGGAACAACTCAGAGAATGGTCAATACAACAGCAGCATGAGAAAAATATTGCTAAAATGCAGGACAAAATGGCAAATAAATTATACGACTTTAAGCAAATGGAATTGGACCAGAGAGCTCGCGAGCTACAAAAAGCTGAGGAAGAATGTAGGCGAGCTATTAACTCGGCTGTCAAGGACTATAATGATGCCCTAAAGAGAGAGCAAGAACAAAGAATTGCTATCAAGAAAATGCAGGAACAAGATGACAATATGACTGAGATTGCGAACGCTATTTTTAGCGACATGCTCACCGAAAATCCGGATCAAGCCATTAGTGCGTTTGGTCCGCACCGAGTTGTGCCCGACAGATGGAAAGGTATGTCACCAGAACAATTGGAAAAAATCCGACTAGAGCAAATGAGACAAGTCGAAGAGAGAAAAAGAAACGAGGAAATGGATAGACTTGAGAATGAAGAGTTTGACAAGAGAAGAATTATTGAAGCCAAGGCTGGCATTATTGCCGAAAGACAACTTGAGCGAAAAGAAAAGGAATTGCTCAAGAAACTAGCAGATGAGAACAAACGCTTAGATTATGAACAAAAAAGTCATAAAAATCATTTGGACAAAGTTGTTTATACCAATGAACCAACTGCTGCTTATTTTATGCAATTTAATACTTCGACACGTTAAAATTTCGAATTACATAAATAAACACTCTAATTCAATTATTTTGATTTTGTTTAATTTTGTTTAAAATAAAAAAAAATCGTAAAATTTATCTTTCTAATTAAAAATAAAAAATTTTAAATTAAATTATTTGAAAAAAAAAATTAATAAATAAAATTTTGATCTATTTTTTATAGATTTAAACAAAAAGATTAAAATTAATTTAAATGAATTTTTTTTTATTTAAAAAAAAAATCGAATAATAATAATAGGCTACGACAGGTTTTATCCTGTAGTGCAAGACACTGGAGTCTCAATATGGTAGCTAAAACGAGTATAAATAACTAAATATGTTTATTTCTTGTTTGACTTGAAAAAATCATCAATTTTCTTTTTAAAGCTGTTCTTAGTGTAATTATGTCGGTCGTTAATCGATTCCAATCGCCTCTACCACTCTATTCGAAAAAAAGTTTTCTCTTTGACTGATCCTTGTGAGTTGTTTCTCTAACCTGTGCTTTCCTCCCCGTATACCTCTAGCTGGGCCTTCAATTGATAGTGAATTAGAGAGCTTGTTCGGTTTGTGCCAGTCAATCCTTTCGATAATTTAAAGTACTCGATTAAGTCAGCTCTCTCTCTTCTCTCTTGGAGGGTCGATAGATCCAAAATTTCTAGTCTTTTTTCATAAGAAAGTTCTTTAATGCTCCTCACAAGTTTTGTAGCTCTAATCTGTACTATTTCTAGTAACTATATCTCTTTTTTGTTGTGAGGGCACCAAGCTGCTATTGCATATTCTAAATGCGGTCTTACAAATGCAACATAAAGTGATCTAAACGACTTTATAGACAAGAACTTGAAAGCCTTGCTCAACTGCCAGTGGGACTGTATTTGCAGCTTACGTAGCTTATTGGCCCCATTTCAAGTTTGAACAAAGGACAATGACCAGATCAAAACTTTTTTTTCTTTTTTGATCGATTCTTATTATTTTTTATTAATTCAAGCCTCATAGGCAAAAGAGTAAAATTAATAGATTTAAAAAAAAAAATTATAAAAAAAGAGTAAAAAGCAGTGAGAGAAAGTACTACAATCCTATCTTAGGCTATATTAATAGGCTATAAGTGCAAGATTCAAGCATTGTTTTATTAGTCATTAATACAAAAGTTAAATAGATATGGTGAAAGAAAACCAACCAAAATTTTATTTATTAAATATTGTAACTAATCTCGACTATTATGTACTTTATGTCCTTTGTTAATATAAGGTTTATAAAAGAAATACATGGTTCCATTTGGAAAAAAGCGAATAAAGCTGACTTTTTTACCCGAAACAATTTTTCTGATGTAAATAAAAGACAAAAAATAAAACATCAATAAAATTTAAATTTATTATTGATTTTTTTTGCCTATAAAAAAGAAAATTAAGTTTTTATTGCCTTCTCGAGGACCAAAAGTTTGATAGAATTGAGTATAGACTTAGAATTCCGCTCGAAAAGTACATAAAAAAAAGTTAAATATATAAAAACACATTCATTACTTCAGTAATACAGGATTATATTGATGTTTTTGCTGAAAGCTTACTAAGTTCTGAACTTAAAACCCTTCTTTGTAAAGTCTCAAATGAGCTATTCCAATGGACAACTGTTTTTCTGTAACATTTCCAATTCTCTTTAAACTACTAATGTCACTTTAAATAAACTTTTTTATGGACTTTTTTTAAATTTTAAATACAAAAGGCGAAAAAAGATTTATTACTCAAAGCCTTTTTTTTAAATTTTAAATAAACTATTGAAAAAAAAAATTTATTTAGTTTTTATTAGGTAAAAAGATGCAAAACACTTTTTTGCACTATGTTGCAGTATTGATTTATATAGATTTTATTTTATGAAATTTTAATTTATCAAAATAGGAAGATATTTTTGTTCTTTTTGTTTTTGAAATTCACAATAATAATAAAGTATATAAAAGTAAAGGAAAGAAAAAAAACTTGCACTTAAAATCCATAATTTAATATGTTATTAAAAGCAAAAAGTTTGTAAAATTCTTTTTAAAGAGAGAATTTTAAAATAAAGGCTCAAATAAAGGAAACCCTCTATTTCGGAGACAAAATTTTTAATTTTTAAAATTGATCGACAGCAAAGATTTTTTCAGACTTGCGCAAAAGTCAGAAAAAAAAGTCATTTTGAAATCTTTTCAAAGTTAAGCAAACTTTGACTTTATGATTTTTAAACAACTCTAGATTTATTAGATAAAAACTTTGACCTTTATATTAATTTATTAAATTAATTAAATAAATTTTATCATTAGCTTATCTTTTTACATATATTTTAAAAGATATTACAGTCTTATCTTGATTTCGAACAGCCTGATAGGGTATTCAAAAATTTTGAACTTGGCTTATTTACATTTAAATAAAAAATAAAACTTTTTTTAAATAAAAATTTTCAAAACTTTTAAAAATTAAATTTTCACTATTAGGCTCATCTCTATTTATTGAAACTTTGGTTTTATAAAGGATAATTTTTTTCAAAATAGATTTCTTCTTCATGTCATTCAAAATAATTAAAACATATTAAAATAAAAAATTTTTTAAGAATTAATTTGAATAAAAAAAAATTTAACTTTAAAATTTTTATTTACGATTAAAATAAACTTGAAATCAAATTTCGAGTTTAAAGAATTTAAAAATTAATTAAAAACAATTATCGATCGCTAATCTTATTCTATTTTCTTTCACTCTTTAGAGCTTGTTAATATCTAAAATAATAGAAAATAAATAAATAAAGAGTCAACTGATGAAAATTTTTATAAACTTACAATTAGCAACTTGTAAAAGAAGATCGGCAATTTTATCCAAAATAAATCGAAAACCATCAAAAAAAACATTTTCCAACTCTCCTTTTTTAAAGCCCATCAAATTAACACCAACATAATCAACAGAGCCAAGAAGATAATAAGCTACAAAATTACTGACTGTTATAAAATAATCCAAAGCCAATTGACCACAACTATTCAGATTTTTCAGCACAAGCGGATAATTTTCTTCGACCTAAAATAACATAAAATTCTAATAAAAAATTTCTTTTTCTTCTTCTTTTCTAAAATTACATATTTTACTCCTTCATTTGTATACTGAACGATCATGTCTCTATAAGGTTCTGATTTAACCCAAGCCAAAGTTCCATATTCTTTACTTGTTTTCAGAGCTCTTTCAGTCAATGGTATGACCGTTTCTCTAAACTTTCTCTGCCAAATTGGTATGTAATAACTCAATGTTCTAAAGACACGCTTTAAAAAAAAAAACATTTGATTTTTCAATTAATTACTTTTGGACTGAATGAATCAATTGTTTGACTGAATTGATCACTTTTAAGGTATGATCTAGCAGACCATATTTTTTAAGCTGCTTTTGTACAGAGTTTGCTTGAAAAAAAATGTGTAATTTTTATTTTATCAATGAAGTTTAAATTACTGTAAATGGATTTATTGTAATTGGCGTCCCAGTAAAAAAATAATGAAACGGCCAAAATAGAATAGAATAGTGTTTTAAAAACCATTTGACCGATTGAAGCTTTCTTGTAATGTGTTTGATTAATGCTCTGCAAATAGAAATTAAATTAAATTCCTATTCTATACAGTTACTATGATAATTATTTTTTTTTTAAATAAAATGAGACAAATTTATTACAAGAATAAAATGCATAAATTTTTTAGGCTAATAATATTGATTTTCTACTGGTCATTAAACATAATAGATTTATGGCCTTAAAATGCATGGACAAACAAAAATTTTTTTCTTTCAGCTTCAAATTTGACTCGTTTCAATTAAAAAATTTTTCAATGCTTTTTTTAGGCCATTCAAATAATAATCTGAATATAAATTAAATTCTAGTTTATATAGTTGAAATTATTTCGATTAATAAGCGAAAAATAATTTAAAAAAAAAACATACTTTGACAAGGTGGCTGAATTTTTTTATCAGATCATTCTCGGAATGAGCTTTGTTTGGCTTTGAACGAGCAAAATGATGCGCTTTTGTATGCACGTCTTTATTAGAAATATTTAACTTGACCATTAAATGAGTTGTTTGTTCATCAAAGTATTTCAATGTATCACGAGTGTATTTTAAAGATTTAAGCTCTTTCAAGTGCTTTGTAGAAACCTCTTCTAATAACAGAATCGATTGGGCAAAGTTTTTCGAGTAGCACTGCTTCCATTTTAGCAGAGAATCCCTATTCTTTAACAAAGAATCTAGCAATAGGTTCATTATATCATCTTGTCTAGGGCACTTTTCTGCCGGCAATCGGTGCAACAAGAGCTCAAAATAACTGCTATCTCTCACTACATCTTGCTTAAAAATGTTCCTCAATAAATCGAATGAATTTTTTAATTTTTGAGCAGCCTCTTTTGATAGATTCAGATTTTTATCATTGACAAGTTCATAGATTTTATCATATTGATCCATTTTAATGTGAATTTTGGACTTGGACGCAATTTTGTGGTGTCTAAAAAAAATTTTTTTAATAAAATATTAAATTTCTAATTTAAAAATTTTACTCTAATAAATTATTTAGATAAAATATTATAAAATTAGCGCATCCTTTAGTATTCAATTGAGCCAGCATTGAATCGAACCAAATTTTAAGACCATTTTCTAAATTGTAGTAACCAAATTGACCCAATGCCCACAAAGCTATCAACAATCGCTGATGTCTATGCTTATTGGCATTTATTTTTTCATTAAACTTAAATCGTCTAAATAAAAAAAAAAATCTAAAATTTAAAAAATTTTACTTTTTCCAAATTTATTGATAAGCTTGGGTTCAGCTTTGAAATTAATTGAAACGCTATTTTATGTCCATGATTTGAGGGAATTTTTTGACTATCAAAAAATAAATTGTTTAAACAAAATTCAAAAAGTTTTTCAGCATCCGTTTTGTTCAATTTAGTCAATTGGACATTCAAAAATTTAAGAACACTTTTTTCCATAATTGAGATGGGATAAACTAAATGAAAATAAATTAGATAATCAAAATTAGATAATTAATAAAACAAAAATATTTTTATTACATTGTTCTTGACAAGGATTCGGGTCTATTTCGGAAATTGACTCAAGTTTTTTGTTCAAAAAAGCAATTAAATTCTCATTGATAACAAGATTGTTATTAGGAAACAAAGATTCTAATTGAGATAGCTGTTTTTCAAATTCATCTAGTTTTAAATCTTTTAGAGCACTCTCAAGCTCTTGGTCTATGTTTTTAGGTACTTGTTTTGGGTTTTGCTTTTTTTTTTGAACTGAAACTACGCTTGTATTGACCAAATTTAAAGATTCTTTTAGCTCTTTGCGAGCAGTATTTTTAGGCGAGTCCATTTTAGGCATTACGACCGCTTTGGCCGATTTTACACTTTTATTATTATTTATTTCTTCATCGTCAGACTCTCGGATTAAGTCATAAATGGTCGAGCTGGTTTGAATTGGCGGTAAGATGTCTATTTTTGGCACATCTTTTTTATCTTTTGTCTTTGGCTCAGTTTTTTTTGCTGCTTTTTTTCCACCAGCAACTTCCCATCCGAAATTTGCAGATGCAGTATTAGTCATTTTTAATTGAAAATTCAAGTTTATTTAAATAAAATAGGATAAATATCTAAAAAAATTTTAGTTTTTAAATAATTTTTCTGTATTGTTGGCGGTTTAAGATTAATTTAAGGTCTTGGTCGTTTGAAATGTTTATTTTAGATTTTTTTTTCTATTTCGAATTCATGTATGTATGCTTTATTTTGAAAATTTTTAAAATTATGAGTTTATGTTAAGATTTTTTATGCATTTGTTTACAATTACAATGTCAAATTGTATGACTTGTATAAACAAAAAAGATACAGCTCACTGTTTGATCTATCTGGATAAAAATTTACACCATTATTAATTTTTGTAAGTGCAAGGTTTCTTTTCTTAAATTATTAAATTGAATTGCCAAAATTATTTTAATTTATTATAAAATTAAAATAAAAAAAAATATTTTATTCTTAATGGGTCTACCTAGTCCCCACAAATACAAAACTGTTCTCAAAAATGAAATAGTTTAGACCACAAAAATATCTTGACTATGAAAAAAAATGCTCACCATAAATTAAAAAACTTCCAAGCGAAATTTTTTTTATATCTATTAAAATCTCGATAAAATACTATTTTTATTTAATAGAATTTCTTTTTTTTTTTTTTTTTTTTTTAACATTTTTACGAGGGTTTGGGGCAAAGGGGGGGGGGGATGGGCGTTAGAAGTAACTTTTGGG
>VANL01001378.1:0-14097 GCA_006352455.1 Brachionus sp. 'Tiscar' | reverse complement strand
TAAATATTAAAAAGGAAAATCTTTAGAGTCTATCAGAGAACAAAAATGATTATAACAAAGAAATACAATTTAAATTTAATGAGTTGGGACTAAGAAGTGTAAAGTTTTTATTTACTAAATAATAGTTTTTCTAAAATTTTCATATAAGCTGTTGAACTTTTTGTTTGGAACAGGTGTGCTTGTCAGGTAGTCACTTAAATCATCTAAAAATTGTTGGTGATATATTCTTTTGTGTAGGAATATAATCTAAAAGTAGTTTAGATCTAGTTAATATAATGTCAAAATTTAGACTTTAGATCTTGTGGATGGTATTGATTTTCGTTTTCAATGGGAAGCATTAGATATGCTTGAGTATTTTGTTTTGAATTTTTTGTGCATCATTGATAATTTTTTGGGTTGAACTTGAAAGTGTGATAAATAAGTAATCAATTAGAAATCGAATTAAATTTCTAAAAATTATTTTGCAAAAGAAAATAGAGTTGTAAAGTTTTAGACCTTTTATCTTACGAATTAGGTTAATTTTAGGCATAACAATTTGTCGTACATTTTCAAAGAGTTTTTTGAAGTCGAGTTTCTGATCAAATTTAATACAAAGGAAGGTTACAACACCCCATCTTTCGCAGTAGTTTTTTAATTCTGCTGATACATGAATTGATTTTTTTTACATAAGTCGTCTGCAAACAATGCTATGCTAATTGATTTTGGGATGATAATAGCAATTTCGCTAAAAAATACTGAGAATAGTGTGGGCGATAAACAGCTACCTTGAGGGACTCCAGTTGAAATTCCGAACTCTTGAAAGTTGATTTTTGAGTAAATTTTATTTTGGTTAAGAATTGTTCTATCCAATTATAATTAAAATTGTTTATTCGTAATTATTTTAGTTTGTATAGGATTCCTTGATAAGGTGCTTTATCAAAAGCTTTTTCCAAATCAAAGAAAACTGAATATGTGTACTCTTTTTTACTAAAGCCGTTGATTATTGCTTGGCTTAAGCGAAATAATTGGTCTTGAGTGCTAATATTTCGTTTTAACCCAGATTAACATGGTGGAAATAAACTTTTGGACTCGACCCAATTGAGTAGCTTGCTGTTAATGATTTTTTCTAGAAGTTTAGATATACAGCTTAATAATGAGATTGGTCTATACGAGTTCAGATCATCTGGTGGTTTACCTTTTTTATGAATCATGACTATTTTTGAAATTTTTAATTAAGATGGAATGTGGCCAATTTTTAAGGAGGCGCTGAAAAAAATAAAGAAGCAATTCAGCAATTTATGGGGACAGTTAGATAATATTTTATTGTTTACTTTGTCGAGACCAGGGGCAGATTTCTTGTTTGTTGAACTGAGCGCTTTGAAAAATTTCTTTTTATTACTGCTTCATTGAATTGATTTGGTAAACATATTTTTCGTGTAGGTATATTGATTTTGGGGACAGAGTTGAAAATTTTATGTAGGTTTGATCCAAAAGAACTAGCAATCTCTTGATCATCATCTAAAATCTTGCCTTTCTCGTTTCTGATATTAATGTATTTGTATTAATGTATTATTTGTGTTTATGTTTAAGCCTTTTGAATTTATGTTTTAACTTTATCTTCAAGTATATGCTTTGCAGCTGAATTTTAAAGTTTTAGCGGATTTTTCTAGTGCTGTGTCAATTGATTGAATTATATCAGTCAATTCAAGGTCAATATCATTGCGAGTGTTGAGAGAAATTGGTTTTGACTTGAGGTTCTTATATAGCATACATTATTATTATGTGTTTAAAAAAGATCCAAAAATTGTTATTTAAAAATTTTATTTACTAAATATTAGAAAAAAATAACTATTTGATTCAAAATATTTTTTCGAAAACGCAAATTTTCAGTTTAAGTGTTTTGCGTAGGTGTCAGCTACACTAACACCAAGCACAATTTTTTTTTGTGTACCAGACACTGTTAATGACCTAACTTTTTAAAGATAAATTTGGCTAATTTTTTTGGTTATAAAAATAATTTAATATTTTAAATTTCAAATAAATCTTGATACTTAAAATTATTTAAAAAACTAGATTCAATTTTTTTAAATTTTATTTATTCTTTTTAATTTCAAAATTTTTAGTTATGTAATTTCCATTGATTCATCTATATTATTATTTTGATCATTTTTTATTTTAAAACTATCCTTAGTTATTAATTTTGAGCCTTCAGCACCCATTTGGTCTTGGACTTGCTCATCTTCGTCTGTTTCATAAGCATCGTCATCATTTTCATTCAAATTTTCTTTGTCTCCGTCGTCTTCATCCTCTGAAGCTACATTAACCAAATTTTCAAGCAATTCTTTGACATGAGATTTTAATGCATCATCCAAATAACGCTGCTCAAATTTTATTTTTGAAATCATCTTAAAAATAATTTTTAAATTAATAAAAAATAACTTAAAATTTTTTTAATTGTTCTACTTCATCGGCCTTTTTAAGATAAAATTTTGCATTTGAATAATAATCCTCTCCTTTGCAATAGTTCACCCATCCAAGCATGTACCAAATATAGACAACTTCATCATCTTCTTCAATCAATTGTTCTAAAACAGTCACTGCTTTGTCATGCTCTTCAACTTCTGTTAGTATCCTAGCTGTGTTAATTCGAGAATCGTAGCTTAAAGTTATAGCCTGACTTGGATCAACCATTGGACCACCCTCACAAGCTTCCAGGTATTTTGGCAACCAATTCTCAACACTGTCGAGAATGAATTTTTTTGCTTGATTCATATCTTCTTTACTCAGCCAATAACTGGCCAGTAACTGCAGAGTTTCCGGATTTGTCGGGTCATACTCAATTGATTTGTCTAAGTAAGATTTACATAAGTTTTCCGCGTCTTCTTGCATACACAAATCTGTCAAATACAATTCCGCTATGGAACAGAAGGCTGTAGATATGTCAAGTTTAGTCACACAATTGGAGTCATCTTCCTCGTCTTGCTTGGATGTTGAAGGCTTATTTTTTTCACATGATTGCTTATTGAATTCAACTAGCATGAGCTCTACTCCTTTTTTGTAAAAATTAACTGCTTCGATTCCGGAAGAAAGTTGGGCCAAACACATATATTTACTGAAGCCGTCATCAGGACTTAAATTGACTAATTTTTCATAGAGATTCTTAGCACTTTCAATATTTCCCATCTCCATTTGAATTGATGCCATTGTGTCTAAAGCATGCAAGTTTTGAGGATCTACATCCAAGGCTTTTTTGGCATATTGAAATGCCTTTTCAAGTTCATACTGATCCAAAAAGTCTTCAGCCTAATTAAAACTTTGAAGAATCAGTTTAAATTTTTTTTATAAAGATTTACATAGTCCAGTAGTTCTTCAACCGATAACTTTGACTTTGAACTTTTCTTTTTTTGAGCTTAAAATTAGAAAAATTAATTGGATTTCTTTTTTTCATTTGGTTACTTTTTATGGCAGATGATCTCTTGAGTTTTCCCATTTTATTCTTTTTTTTTAAATTGAATTTTTAATTAAAATTAATTGAATTGAGCATGGATTTTTAATTTGAAATTATGATTTATTTTTGAATGAATTATAGGTTAATGAAGGTTTGCAATTATGGCACAAAAAATTCAAAATTAAATTAAATTTTTCTCAAAATATTTTTTTTAAGTTTTTTATTAAAACCATAAATTTTTTTAATTATTCAAAAATAGTCATTTTTTTAAGGTTTTTTAGTTTTATGATTTTTTAGAATAAACGTACAGCTAATAAAATCATTTATAGCAAGTTATTGTTTAAAGATCTGAAGCTTTTAGAAATCTATTGAATGCCTCAGATAGCTATTTATTTATTCTAATCGAAAGGTGTTTTGCTTTAAAAAAGTTAATCTTTCAAAAACATCCAAAAATTTTTCAAATTATTCTTTAAAAATAAGTCAGATTTGGGATGTTACAGAAGAGGTTATCTGTTTGTTATAAAAGCAGAGAATATATGTGGTATACATTTCAAACAAGTTATTTTTTAAAGTAATCATCAATCATGTTCTTTGATTTACAAGAGATAACTTAAAAAGAAGCTATTCAGATTTTTACTTTTATATAATTTCATAAAAGTATCTCAGTTTTTTCTCTTTTTTATTAAAAATAATTGTGTTTTGGGTGATATGCGCTCAATTCATACTCAAAACTAACATATTTTTTTGCGTGAAAAATTTGAAAAAATAAAATAAAGTCTTTTATTTAATAGTTGCTTAAGTGATAATTTTTTGTTTCAACTTTTTATAGGCTAATTTGAAAATTTTAGAAAGAAAGTCCAGTTGATTAATTACAAAAATTTCAAGAAAAATTAACAAATTAAAAAAAAATTAAGTATTAGATTTTTATTTTTAGCAGAATTTTTTAAAAGTCCGGACTTCGCTTCAAAAATAACCACCTGGGACGACAAAAATATCATTTATTTGTCCTTAATTCTGACTGATAGATTCCCAATGCTTTTTATTTGGCTGAGTTTAATTTAAAAAAATTTAAAAGATTAAAGATTTTGACTCGGACTTTTGAAAAAAAAGTCCGGACTTGGACTTAACTTGAGACTTGTGACTTTTAAACAACTCTGATTTTTAGTATCTTGAAGTAATTGTTTTAAATTCTATTTCTTTGAGATAATGTCCAAGTTTAATAGTTTTTTTTTTTAAAAAGGTTTTAAAAAATCGAATTTAAAAAGACTGGAATTATTTGAAATCAATCTATCCTTTTGAGTTTTATCAAAATAATAAATTGATTAGACTAGATAAAAATTATATTTTAACATACTTATTTAAATATTTGACAAAAAGAAGGAGAATGGTTTTTATTTTAAATTAAAATTTTAAATTCAGAAGCTGATTTAATTTACCTACTTAGTAGGTACTAATGTTTTCATTAACCTACTTTAAATGAATGTAGAGTGTAAAAAAAGTAAGCTTTTAAAAAAGTAAATGACTTTGAAAATAAATGATAAAAAATGCTTTTAAAAGAGTATAATAGGCTTTGTATCTTTTTATTTTAAATTAAAATTAGATTTAAACAATTGTGAATTTTTTTCAAAAATGTCAAAGCACACCTTTAACTATCAGATAAATGTTACAGCATAAATTTCCAAAAAAGAGATATAAAACAACTTTTTATCAGTGCAAATATCAAAGTTAGTCTATAAAAAATCTTTTATTCTTAATTAAAATATTAAAAAAAATGCAAAAAATTTCTCTTATTTTATTAGTATCATTTTATTTAATAATAAAATCTTATGCTAGAAATCCATGCAAAGGGCCACTACAGTGGAAAGCCAAGTAATTATGGTGTTTAAATATTAAATATAAATTTTAATAAGAATGTTTTTTTATTAATCTAAAGAACATATGACCGTGATAACAAAGCAAAATTGAAATCAGAATTTGAAGTAACTTATGATTCTTTGAAAAAAAGAACAAGAAAAGTAGGATATGAAAAAATCGGCAATTATTCAGATAATGTTGATGTGATACAACTTTTAAATGAAAAAATTGAATATAGATACAGTTTTACTAAGAAAGAATGCCAAAAAAATGTTTTAATACAGGAATGGACTGATTTTGGTAAATTTAAAACTAATTTTACCAATGATATAAAAAAATTTCCGTATTTAAAGAAATTCCAAAAAATGCTTCTTTTTATGGTGACTTGACAATTGGTAAATTGAATAAATAATTTAGCAAACTTTTTTATTAAAGTTTGAAAAACACTTAAAGGAGCTTCAAATCTAAAAGATGCTAATCTTTTAGTTTCCAGCTGGGGAGCAAATGTAAATCTAAACGGGCAAAATTTCGATTTGCTAGCTATTTACACAATCAACAATTGCGTTCCTGTTTCGATTTATCTAGATAACATTGAGCATGATTATGAATTGCATTTTTTTAATGTATCCACAAGTGGTATAAGTGACAGCGATTTCACTTTACCTGAAAAATGTTTATCTCTACAAAAATGATCAAAATTTTTTTTAGAATAATATGAATTAGTTTAAAAGCTGAACATTTGATTAATAAAATGTTTTCCTCACAGAATTTTTATTTAATTACAGTCAATTTAGTATTTATTTACAGTCAAAGAAAATAAAAATTTGTAGAAAAGTTGAAAATAAAATAAAAAAGAAAATTTTTTTTTTAAAAATAATAATTTTTTTTTCTCGTAAAACTTTGAGTGAATACTTAGATCATCATTCAAACCATTTAGTATTATCTAAAATTGTTTATTTATTGAATTTGAAACAGATCGTGTTCTAAAAACGGCGGAGATTCAGCCGGTATCTGCGGTTGCAATTCTCACAAAGGCACTGGTATAAGCAACATTTATACAGGACGAATTATTCAGTTTGTGTACATCAACACTTTGGAAAATAATCTTTTAGCATCTGTTGAACTTTATTGAAGTTCTGCCTTGATGTGCCAGTTCACCAGATCTCAACCCAATCGAAAACTTATGGTCATACATGAATGCCAAATTGGTAGACACTAAAGTAACCTCTATTGAACCTGAGTAGATACAAAAATTCACTGAATCTATGCCAAAAAGAGAGTTTTCGCTTGCTTTAACGCCAGATATTAAATTGGAAAAAATTTTGGACGTTTTTTTCTTAAATTAATTTTATCCCTTCATTTTTTTTTATCATTTTTAGGATTTTTTTCACATCATTTTTTTTTGGTTTTATGTTTTTTGGTTTGATGACAAATAAAAAAAGCTTTTTTTTTATTTTCCCACCTATTTTTTTATTTTCCTTACATGCGTAAAAACAATTATTTGTTCGAAAAAAGAAATTCTAAACTTTTGAAACATACTGTATGTTGGTATTTTAAAACAATGTAAGTTTAATGTTGTAAAATAATACAACTGACTTTTAAATTTGGAAAATTATAATACAAAATTAAATCTATTAAAAAATGTGACAAATAGATTATTAAATTTAATTTTTTAAGAAGAAAGTCTTTCTATGAATTCAGTGAGAGAAAATAATATCTATGAATTAATACTTAATCATTTAAGGAATGCTTTCATTTCAGACTATTTTTTCTAATAATTTAAAACAAATGAAAAATTTTTTAAAAAAATCCAACGTTTTATTTAATGATGTATGGCAAATATTTAAAAAAAATAATAAAAATTTACAGACATAAAAATTTTAGAAGTTTTGAATTTTGCACAAAATTGTATATAATAGAATTGAAGAAAAAAAATTTCAATTTAAAACAATTGTTTTTTTCAATATTAAAATTTAGCAATGTCAAGCATCAAAGAAATTTATTCAGAAGCAAAAAAAGCGCTTAACGCTTCAGCTACTGATCGTGTAGTTGGCCGTGAAAAAGAAAACGATGAAATATACGAACATTTGGTCGGTTGTTTTGAGAATAAAATTGGTTTAAGCATGTATATTAATGGCCAACCTGGAACTGGAAAAACTTTTTCTGTAAATACCATGTTAGATAGTCTAAATGTAAAAAATAAAAAAAAAATTTTAGCTTTTTAAATTTTCTAATTTTAGGAAGAGTTTAAATTCAAAAAAATATTTATCAATTGTATGTCTATTAAAAGTATTCAAAATTTGTACAAAACTGTTCTATCTGAAATGATTTTAACCAATGTTGATTCAAATTTATCTTTACCAAGAAGATGTACCAAAGAAAGCTTACAAAAACTGCTAGAATCAACCATTACCACAATAAAACAGCACTTGATTCTAGTATTAGACGAAATCGATCAAATAGAAACAACAATTAAGGCCAGTTCTGATATCTATAGACTATTTGAATTGCCATATTTGCCAAATTCAAAATTGATTTTGATCGGTATTGCTAATTCTTTGGACTTTACTGACCGCCTCTTACCTAGATTGGAGCTAAAACCTGAACACAAGCCAAAAGTTATAAAATTTTTGCCCTATTCCAAAGAAGACATCATCAGCATTGTTAAAGATAGACTAGCCAGGGTACAGAAGATGCATGACAATTGTGTAATTATTGATGATAGAGCTATAATGCTATGTGCAACTAAAGTAGCTTCAACCAACGGAGATATTCGAAAAGTGCTTGACATTTGCCGCAGAGCAATTGAGTTCAATGAACAAGAAGCAAAATTTAACAATATAGATACGATAAAAACAGTCAATATAGCTCAGATGATGAAAATATTTAATCAAGTTAATCCGATTACCAACTCAAACTTGGATCGAAATACAATGCCTCTAATGCAAAAGATTCTTTTGTGCACAATTCTTCTCTGTAATATTGAGATGAAAATTAAAGAAATTAGCTTATCAAAAGTATATTTAATGAAACAATTAGTATTTTTTCTAATTCAATTAAATAGTTGTTTGAAAAATTTTCCAAAATATGCAAATCGTATTCAACAAATGTTGATAGTGAATCAGAATTTGTGAATCTATGCACCTTAATTCAAGATAATGGTCTAATTGAAATAAAAAAAAACAAAGACGTCAGAAATTATAAAGTAACTTTATTTAATAGGACTTGATTTGTTTAAAAAACCAAGTTTATTTAAGCTAAGTCTGAAAATTGATGAACAAGAACTTAAAGAAAAATTACAAGATGAAACTTTTATGGCTGATATATTAACAAACAAGGCTTACAAATAAAATATCATGACTAAAATTTTTAAATTCTAGAAATTTTTATATTTTTTCAATAAACTAATTGTAAAATTTTTTTCCCATTATGTTTTAAGCAATTGTCATCATAGTTTCATTGTCAAGATTAAAAAAAAATTCAAAATTTTTATTTCCGAGTTCACTCCAGTTTGAAACAGTGAGTTACATAGTTTGAATGGTATCACCCAGCTAAAATAATTAATTTCTTTTTGAAATTTGAAAAAATCTAATCATATAAAATCTTAAACAAAGCCCTTAAAGCGATGGTAGACTCAGAAATTCAACTAGATTTTTGAAAAATCGTAGTTTATAATTTAGCGGATTTCTCTGGACTTTAGTGAGAATATTAATATCCTTCTTGGTAGGGATTTACCACACAGATGCTGCATTTTCAAGATGTGACCATACACATTCAAAGCTAAGTTAAAGAAAATCTATGGGATTGAAATATACAGACACCTCACTTGAAAGAAAAATAATTTCCGCTCCATATAATTTATAAGCCGGAAAAATTCCTAAAAGATCACCAATACATAACACCAATAAACCTCACATCGGTGGCAGGGATCGACTTATGTTTTTTTCTTCAACAAAATAATCTAATCGTTGCTAGTCAGCATAGCTTTGTGCCTGTGCTAAATGAAATATTATACTTTTACAAATAAATAAACAAATAAATAAAAAGTTCTCTTATCTTTTTTTGGTTGCTTTAAATTAGAAAAATAAAAAATTGTTTAAATAATAATAAAAATTTTTTATTTTTCTTAATAGTAGTAATTTAATTTTTAATGATTGACGTGAATTAATTAATATAGAAGAAAGAAAAGTAGTCATTAGCAAACCTTAAAATTGAAATTATAAATCAATCTTAAAACAGAAAGTTAAATATTTAATCAATCAAAAAAAAATTGTTTACAAATTAAACACAATACTTGATCATAAAAACTCCAACTTATTAATTATCCTATCTAAAACTAAAAATTAAAACAATATTTTTGTAGCCTTGTTCTTGAATTTATCTGACTAAACAATCGAAAATCTTGATGTTTTAAAAATGATGAAAATATATTAAATTTCATTAGATAACTTATTACCAAATTCATGTATAAACGGTAATTATTTCCGTATTTAATTGAGTAAATATTTTACTAAACTAATTTTGAATTAATGCATAAAATCAACTCTTAACTAAGTTTTGTTCAGAGCAAAAATTAAAGCAATTTTATTTTTGATCATGTCTAATTCAAAATGTAATAACTCTGGTGATGCATATAACACATCAATTGTAAAAAAAGCTGACAATCTATCGAATTCTGAAAGTATTTCAAATGATGGAGATACATCACCAGTTCAAAATCAACAACCAACTCGAATATTAAAAAATTCATTAAGTGCCGTATCAGCGATTAACATGCGCACAAATCCTTCTAGCTCAAGTGTTTCAATGAAAAAGACGCGATCGATTAGTCGAAAAGAGCAATTTCAATTTTATCTTGACAAGTGTATGCGAGGACTATCTCATAGCATAAATATTATTAAAGCACTAATCATGCGTTTGGTGTTTTCACTTCATTCATTAGTGGCAATCATCTATGTTTATTTGGTGAAACAAGATGAGTGGTATTTTTTGAATTTTTGCGGGGTTGTTTTTCTTTTGATTGAGCTATTTATTACAATAATTCGCCGCAAAGGACGAGAGCCCAGATGGTAATTTTCATATTTAGCTATCTAACATTTACGATTCATTTTTTTTTTCAAATCTTGAATGAACTAATTTTTTAGATATTTCTTTTGATTTTATTCATTAAAATTTTTTTTAAATTAAAAATCTTAAATTGATAAAAACACACTTTTAAAGTTTATCAGGAAATTATTTCATTTAAGTTTTAAGATACTTTCACAAAGTAAATTATACTGTAAAGATAGAGTGAGTATTGAAAAAATGAAAAATTAAAAGTTTTCATTGTTGTAAAGTTAATTATTTAAAAAAAGCCTTAAATTTAAAATTAACTATTTTTAAAGACATAATAAATTACCCTTAAATTTAACTATAACTTGAGTTTTAAACGTTTTATTGATTAAAAATTATTGATTTGAGAATTAAATCTAATTGTACAATAATTGTTATTAAAATATAAAGTAAGAATTGTCAGACATATCGTAAATTAATTTACGATATAGACGTTGTAGCAATTGCTACAAAAATATAAATTATAAATTTAACTTATTAGCTTTTTTTTTTATTTAAGAAGAATTTAAATATTTATATTCTTTATTGATTTTTTTATTAATGGAAATAAGTACTTCTTAAAAAGTTTAATTAATTTAAAAAAATTAAAATGTGACTATTTGTACATAATTAAAATTAAATTGTGTAACGGGTGCTTAACAATAAATGATCGTTTTTGTTTTGTATTTGTATTAAATTTGTGGTTATCACTTTTGGTTTGACCAAGGAGTCATGGAATAACCAAAATTTGGTATCTCATTTTTATAACTGTAATGACCTGAGTGCTTAAAGTAAAATATCTAAAAAGTATACTTAAATGAAAGCTAAATAAACCTGGTTTCTAAAAATATATAGGACTAGGTAATTTGGACTTTTGAAATAAAATTAAATAAATCATGCTTTAATCTTGAATTTTTTTTAAATATTTAATTTTGAATATTTTGAATTTTTACTTTTTTTAAAATTTAAAAATATATTATTTTGTATCAATTATTGAAAAAAATTATCAAGAAATATTCCTAAGTGGATGAAGTATGCTTACGCGAGGTCTGATAGAGAAATGATCTATTATATTCAGCATAGAATTTCACATCAGAATATGTGTATATCAAATACCAATATTTGAATTCAAACATTCGAGGACATTTTTGGTCAAAAGTCGGTCAAGGTGATTTGGGCCCGTTCCCGTATAACTAAAGGTGGAAAGTAAAAAACACCAATTTTTTAAACAAGAAAGGTGTTAGTTTATATGTATAAAATTTCAGCCATTTTGGCTGACTGAAATACATTTTTTTTTTAATAAACAAAAACTGTCATTTATTATTGAACACCCGTTATGAATATTAAATTTTTCAAATCATGTAACCAGATAAAAATGCACTCTTCTTTATTGTTTTTAAATGTTTTTAAATTTATAAATCCTAATCTATTAATTTTTTTAAAAAATTATCTGAAAAGAAAATTATAGGTGTTAAAAATGACTACTATTAATTAAAATATAACCGCAAATTTTAAAGAAAAAGACATTTTTTTTTTTTTTATTTTGATTTTAAGTTATTTTTTATGGAAAATTACCTCGATATAGTAAAATAAATATAATGATAAAATGAATAATAGTTATTTTAAAAATCTAATTATTAAACAAAAAATTTTTATCAATTTTTAATTTTTTTACGCATTTTTAGTCATAAAAAGGTGATAACAGAATTTTTTTTATAAATTTTAATTAAGAAGCTTGATTACTGGCACTTGATTTTGTTAGTGAAAAAAAAAATTTTGAAATTATGGTTATTCAAATACCGTATTTAAAAATTTCTAGAGAGAAATTCTTTAAATTTTTAATTTTTGATTTCAATTTTAAATGATGATGATTTCTTTTTTAATTTTTAACCTTATAAAAAAAAAGGTTTTTTCCATGCTTTTTTATCTATATTTGCACTATGATTCCTCCAATATGGTTTGTTGAACTGGCTAGAATCGAACAAGCTAATGCTAAAAGAAGACGAAATTACACAGACTTAGATCCATTAGAAACACTTTTCGGTCTTTCAGAGCATTTAGGAATAAATGATCAATCAATTTTGTCCAATGCGGTAAAACAAGATAAAACTTAAAAATTATCTAAAATGGTTTTTAAACTCTTTAGAAAAATCTACAACAGTTGGACATAGGCACTATTGCCGTCATAATGGAAATATCACTTTTAATGCTAGTTATTCTAGGTCGATGGTTTTTGCCAAAGGGCAACATAAGTAGAAGTACTTTGTCTCAATTATTGCTTGTCTACATGAGTTTAGCATCTGATATTGTCGATTTGCTTAGCTTATTAAATGAGACCCAAGTGCAAGAGTCATCCACTATGCCTTATTTTACATTGGCAATATTTTCATGGAGTCTTTTTCAGTTTAGTTTAAATTTAGTCGTCACAAGAGGCAGAAGTTTTCAGAGTGTTTCAATGGAGGATGAAGAACAAGAGAACGAAAATGAAAATTTTGAAGAAGAAAATGCTTCAAAATCATTTTTGGAAAAGTTGCATACATGTGCAATCAAAGGTAAAGAACCGGCAAAGCCAAATAATGGATCAAAAAAATGCACGAATAAAAAGTGTTTTAGGCTAGATATGCTAGATACTGAAATGTGGAGTATTCTCATTACTTTGATATTTCAAGACGGACCATTTTTTGCTCTAAGAATCACAGCCGTATTCAAGTATGATGTAAGAACTTTTGTTACCATGTTTTTTACATGCAAAAATGCTATTATTCTTTTTCTACAAATTTATCGACTGTCAGCTATCTGTACAGAGGCTAAAAACAGCGACAATGATGCAATGGCTTCGAATAAAGCAGATGCCATTTCGTCGCTGAGTTCAGCAGCGAGTTCTTTAGACAAATTTGTAGTTTTGTCATATGCACAAAATGTTTTAATAAAAAAATCAAATGACAAAACTCGAAGTAGTCAGCAAATTATGGAAGAAATGGAAAAACGACTTTTGTCAATGAGTCCAATAATTCTAAGATCAACTTTGAGCAAATTGTATTCATATGCAGTCGTGCTTACTCCAAATTATAATTTAACTGTTTCCTGCTGTGAATGTGACTGTCATTTAAAAGAATACTCAAATATTCCTTGAAATTTTGTTTTTTTTTCTGATTTTTTTTTTAAATAATTGTATCAATTCAGTGTTATTTATTTGAAAATAAAATTAAACTGAATTTGATCTTTGGGATTTTTTGGCTAAAAAAATCAAATGAGCCTAATTTTTCAAAGTATCTTTTAATAAATATTTAAAATAAGGGAAAAATGTTAGCCTTTTCAATTCTTTTTTTAAATTTCGATTAATCAAACATTTAAAATTTTATTTTAAATTCTCAATTCAATAAATAAAATTAGTGATATAATTAGAAAATTCACTTATAATGATGATTTGTACCCAATATTTTACGAAAAATTACGTAAATTAATAGAATTTTAAGATAATTTAATTCAGTTTTTTCTAGTCGCCTCTTTACCTCCTGCATTTACCTCCTAATTGGGTGAGGCCTTATTGGGTGAATTAGGTTAACCTAGTTACCCCTGATTTTGTAAATATTTATCCCGAAAACTAACCTCTTTTTCAGGATATTCACCGAATTCACCCAATTAGCCCAACAAGAATTAAAAAAAGGATTTTTTGTTTTTTTTTAATAATATAAATATTTAAAATATTCTTTATTATTATTATT
>VANL01001377.1:0-14102 GCA_006352455.1 Brachionus sp. 'Tiscar' | reverse complement strand
AATTTTTTTTTTTGATATTATGATCTTGGATTGATGACAAATAAAAATTTGAAAAAAAACCGCTTTTTTTTATTTTCTCGCCTATCATTTATGCAAAAACAATTCTTTTGTTAACGAAAAAAAAAAAGATTTCTAAACTTTTGCAACATACTGTATAACTTTAGACATTCAAGTTGGTTTGAGTAAGTGTTGTAGCTAATAAGAGAACATACTACAAAATCTATTTTAGTACTTTAGTCGGATTTTAATAAATCTTTTAAATAAATTTTAGTGCTAATTTTTTGTTAATTTTAATTTTCTCTTGAGCCCAAAGATGTTAGAAAATAGGATTAGATAATTACCCAGTGGTGAAATAAAGCATAAAAATGCATTCAAAGGTTTTGCAAAATTTAAGCCGATAAATCTAATAAAATAAATACCGAAAGGCCTAACAAGACTGAAATCGCAATTGTCTTTTAATTGTTTCTATGTATATTTTTTTATTAAATTTGATATACGATAATTATTTGAGACTGATATTTTTTAATTATTCCTTTAGAAATTTTTTTATGGAATTTTTTATGTCTTTAGCATGTTTTCTTTTTAATAAAATAAAATTTTAAATTTAAATTAAATTTATTGAATATACAAAATTAACAAATAATAAAAAAATTTTTGAATTATAAAACGATTTAAATGAAGCACTGCTAGTCAAACGACTATGAAAAAAATGATCATACAAACTTTTACATCTATCTCGGTAGATCGAGCTTTTGAACTTTTCTGGCCTATTTCCATTTGTTCCATTCAAACACTCGAAATTGTCGCCCGACTTGGCCAAATAGTCGTCGATGCAAAAGCGTCCGATGACAAAAGCCTGACAATAGGAATAAGTCTCATTTCGGTTTCGAGCCGAACTTGACCGCTTGAGGTAATGCTTCTTAGAGTCCCATTTTTCTTTGTTAAAAACTTTATCCCATTCGGTTCGAAACAAGCAATTATGTACAGCTAGATTGCATCTTTCGTCAAAGTGCAAAACTATAAAAGCCGACACTTCGGAAAAAGACTCTTTGACCATTTTTTCCAAATGGAATCGATCGGAACATTTCACAATCAGGAGAAAACTTGTCAAAAAAACCAATAAACTAAATTTCATATTTAGCATTTGTCACATTATTCAGGCTTCATCTAAACAAAATTCAATTCTATAAAATACTATTTTTTAATATATTTAATTAATAGTCAATATCGGAAAATTATATTATTGTGTTGTTGTTGTTGTTGTTGACAATTTCTTGGGAAATAATCCGCAAGAATCAATAATTAAAATAATCTTAAAAATAATAGACTTAACGCAGATGCTTCAAAGTTAAACAATAGGACACACGCAAACGCTTTTTGAGGTATTAAATAGTTGTGACAAAGCTCTCATTCCCTGATTAAAAAATAAAATTAAATAAATAAATTAAACCTTTTGCTTTAAATAAACCAAATGATGCAGCAGTATGCCCAATTGGCATTTTGTTTTGAGTTTTCGATAATCTAGTATGTAGCCCTAATGCAATAAATCTGGAATACATCAAATTTTAAATATTAAATAATCTAAACCAGCTTGTTTTTGTTTGATTTTTTATTATTTAAATCTAATTTTTTTTAATATAAATTTTAATTCTTAAATAGAGTAAAAATATTTAATTAATTTTTTTTATTAAAAAAAATGCTGAAAATCGAATCATAGTCTAACATTTTTAAGTATCTAAATCTGCTTCAAAATTTGATTTCTATTAACTTTTATTAAGCAACCATACTTCATTTTTCTAAATTTTGTGCTATTTTATTTGAATTTTTTTTAAAATAAATTTACAATTTAATTAAAAACTCACAAATGATTACATTAAAAATTCAAATATTTAAAAAAAAATTCATATTTTAAATGATAAATACACTGAACAATTTTATTATTAATTATTTTTAATCGAAAAGTCTAAATTTTTCAATCAAGTTTTTTTCTTAATGATTCAAAAATAGTTTTTCTCACTTAATAGCTCAATTTTTATTAAAATAAAGTATTAAAAATAAAAAATAAAATTTTAATTTAATAATTTATAACAAAAAAAAAAACGCATTTACATATAGTCAGTTCAAAAAACGTTGATTTATTAAATTTTCTTAGGAATCAAAACTAAAATTTAAAAAAAAAAATTAGACTTGATTTTTAAAATTGATTTTTCGTTGAAACCGATCAATTTTTTATTAATTTAAAATTTTCTTTAAGTTTTTTTGTTAAAAAGCCTTTATGTTTTGCATAATCCAATTTTCTAAATTACACGCTTAACTTTAAATGTCAAATTTTACGCTAAATAAAATTGAATTTTTTTCTTTCAAGCTTAATCTCAAAAAATTATAGGAATAAAATGTTCACAAATTTGACTGTTTTATTAATTCTTTTTTAGAAAATTTAAAAAATCCAATTTTTTTGTCAAAAATAAAAAAAACTTTCCTTTTAATATTTTTTGTTGACCAATATATCTTTGAAAATTAACTTGATTTTGTTTGAAGATGAAAAAAATACTAGAATTTTTTTTGGTGGAAAATAGATAGAAAAATAGAGAAAAAAAGTCTATGCATCAATCACTTCCATGAGCAATCGAAAATCTTTAGACTAATTACAAATAAGGCAGTAAAGAGAGTTATAACTCAACTAAGCTAATCTTAAATTTATGATATTTTTCATTAATAAAGTGAAGCTTCAAGATACGAATTAATCATTTTGTTTTAATCTAAAATTCCTGTGCACCGCAAAATCCCAGCACGTGAATAATTATCAATACATAAATGCCTCTTGATTTTTATTTTAATTAAAATTTGTACTAATTTAGCTTAGTTGAATTGAAACTCAATAAAATAAATCATTTGCTTGTGCATTTCCAGATCGAGTTGTAAATATCAAATGGAATTGTTGAGCCCTGCTTTTAAATGATTGATAAGAAATTATACTAAAAAATAGAAAATGAGTATTTGCGAGATAAATAAACACAAAGAATAGATATAACTAGGACTAAAATTGAAATTAATTTTTTCCAACAACTTTAGCAAATACTCAAAATAGCTTGAATTAACTCTATGCCAAGATTTAATATTCATTTATTGATTACACTTGAATTTCTTTTGAATGCCAGTCTCTCAAATTGATGATAATAAGAAATCTGATTTTTTGATTGTGGCTTAAAACGGAAGCAAATTTGTGAAATGCGGAACCGGAGCGGAAATCAAAGCTCTTTAAATTGAGCCTATACATAAACTAGTCAAAATTTTAAATCTGTTTTTATTTCTAATTAATTATTTAAAAGTAAATATTTAAGAAAAATTTAGCTAATTTATAAAAAAAAAGGTAAAAATTGCCAAAATAATTACATCAAGTCTCGTATTAAAATCAAAATTTTTTCCTAATTAAAAATAAATGATTGTAGGACGAAATTTTAGCTTTCCTGGAAATCGATAGTATCAAAACTAATTTAAATATTTCAAGTATAATTTACTCTATCATATATCGGAATTAATCATATTTAGAATTAATTAAATTCAGAATTTTTTTTTTCAAGATTTAAATCTGATATGATCAGAATCAATAATTCGATTTTTCCTCTCTCTCTCTTTTTTTTTTTTTATTTCAGTACTTAATTTCAGATAAATGTTGTTTTAGACTGGTTTCAAGCATTTTGGACAATACGTTTCAAATCAATTAGCGACTAATAACTAATTTCTGATATTTTATAAATAAAACCTTTAAAAAATTTTAATCTTTAATTTAAGAGGCGAATTTTATAAGCATATTATTATTAGTCAATTATTAATGCTTAGAAAATATAAAAAAAAAAATCAAATTTTAAAATTTATAAAAAATATATATTTTTGTCAAAAAATGTTGATTGTATACCTGAGAAAAAAATTAAATTTAAATTTAGTTTTTGAGTTATTTTGATTATAATAAAAGACCTTAGCTATTCTGAAATCGGATTTTAAAATTTTTAATACGATAATTTTTAATAATTAGATCAAGAATTTTCTAAGCTTTTTGATTTTTATGTTTGTTTTCTTAAATTCAATTATTTTTATCCATTTTTGGGATAATTAAGAAAATTTATTAAGAAAAATAAAAATGAAATTTTTTTTTTTTATTCTTTTATTTGAAAATTGCATTAATAAATAAAGTTTATTTTAGTTTAAAAATTTTTAAAATTTAGAAAATCTTTAAAAATGATTCCACCACCAAAAGATCAAATTAAAATAAAAAGAAATGTAACTTGCCTTTACGATAATCAGAAAAAAGAGGCAAAAGATTGCAATAGAAAAAATAAAAAATTTCGCCTCATTTAAGTTTATTTTTTATTTTTAAATGGTTAAAAATTTAAGACAAAGACTTTATTTTTTTTATTAAATTAATTGTTAATAAAATTAATTGTTAATAAAAACTAAATTAATAAAACAAAAAATATCAAATATTACAATTATAAATTTAATTTTTCTCAATTATATTATGAAATCTTTTGAAATTCACGAAAATTATACATCCTGGAGAAAAACTAGGCACATTTTTAGTAAGCTCGTTAAATTCTCTTCAAGAAAAATGGGGGTCAGTAGGGGGTCAGGTTTTTAAAAGTATAAAAATATTCGATTTTCACAAAAAATAAAAATT
Organism: Brachionus sp. 'Tiscar'; assembly: GCA_006352455.1. Taxonomy (NCBI): domain Eukaryota; kingdom Metazoa; phylum Rotifera; class Eurotatoria; order Ploima; family Brachionidae; genus Brachionus; species Brachionus sp. 'Tiscar'. Next base: position 9,427 of record VANL01001377.1, on the reverse strand, counting down.
TTGGAGATAAACTAGTTTAATTTTCAAAAAAAAGAGAAAAATTAAAACTAAATGATATATTAAAACTTTTAAAAATATTTTTGCTTTGCAAAATAAATGGGGGTCAGTATTTTAGTAGGACCCTAATCATTAAGAGTTACATTTAGTTTTAATGTTAGTTTTAAGTAAGCTAGTTTGTCTTTTTTGTGAGTTTTTATTTTAGACTAGTTAATTAAATTTTACTTTGATTTAACAGATAAACTTCATTTTTTTTTCATTCTAAAATAAATTATATTTTTGATTTTGATTAAATTTCATATAGCGATTTTTTTAGCATGAATAAAACTATTAAAAAGTGAAATGATCAAAAATTTTTCTCAAAAAAAAATTTCATCTAATTTTTAGATTTTAGAAATTCCAGACTAACCGTGGTTCTAGACAGAATATTCAGATACTGGACCATCGAGACTTTCAAGAAACTTTATGGCGCATATGTAAGACCACATCTTGAATATCTTAAATCTTAAATGCTCTCAAGAAGGTCCAGAGAAGAGGAAATAAATAAGAAGAAAGTTGGCGTCTTTTTTTTTTGGATGTGTTAATTTAATACCAGTATATGTTAAACTGTGTTTGATATAATATTTTTCATTCACAAAAAATTGTTTTAAGTTTTCTTACTAGTTGTTTTAATTTATGGCAAATGATTATTTACATTCAGGTGAAGCATTGATTAGAAAAGTAGGCAATATGTCAGTATATTTGATTACAAGAAAGAATCATCAGAAGAATTTAAGTCTAGATTTTGTTAATAAACAATATGGTAAGATCAAAAATTTAGACTTTATTTGAAGAATTATAATTGTTACCACATTATTGCTTTAGCTACTAACCAGCGTTTAATCGAAATTCCTACCCATTACATACTAAACGCTATTGAACCTAAATGTAAGCCTGGTAAAAAATCCAAGGCAAACAGCTGCTTAAAAAGACAATCATTAACTTTAATTTTTTATATCAAAAATAACTTTTTTTGGCATTAAATTAACTTGTTCTTACAAAAAAAATATTTTTATTTTATAGGCAATTATTTAACATTTATTGGCAATAGTTTAATTAAGTTGACTATGTTAATGTGAAATAAATTTTATCAGCATGTAAATAAATTTTTTTGATAAAAATTAACCTATTTTGATTTTCTTCTTGGCATGATATTAACTTGTTTAGATTAACAGGTGATATTTCCTTCAGGGAAGATCTACAAAATTAGTCCCAAGATTCAGAATTTGGAGCTACGAAGATCGAATTACAGTCAAATCAGGAATTAGCTCAGGGAATTAGAGGATACATGAGAAGAATCTCCGGTCAATCTTCAACCAACTGCTTACAAAGAACTTAAAAATTTACTATCTGAACTTATTGAAGTTTATTGTATCTATTATGAATAGATTACTATTAGTAAATATTAATGTCTTTGTATATGTAACAAGATTTCGAGTTGTCTAAAAGTACCAAAAAAAAGTCCAAGTCCGGACTTTAAAATTTTTTTTTCCTAAAAAACTGTCCTTTGCTTTGCTTCAATAATAACCACCTGTGACGACAAAAATATCATTTATTTGTCCTTGATTCTGACTGATAGATTCCCAATAAAAAAAAATATCCGGACTTGGACTTGACTTGAGACTTGTGACTTTTAAACAACTGTGATTTCGATGCATCTAGCTACCATATATGTCTTCCTATTAAGACGTCTTTGCAAGCCTGCTGGTCGTAGCTTATTATAATTATTACAGTATTGTGAAAAAGTTAAGAAACGAATGATAATATTATTGTTTATCTTGGGTTAAATTATAATAGAATGGTATAGGATTGATATTTTGAAACCATTTTTTATCGGCTAAATTCTTTATTCAATTAGATCAAAATAAAATAAAAATTGGAATGAAATGACAATTCATTCATTTGTTATTTTAATTGAAAAAGAGCACTTCAAATTGTCTAATTTTTTCAATTGTGAAAAAGCCAAGAAACGGTCAAAAATTTATTTTTTTTAATTGGACACCTATCTATATAAAAAATAATAATTAAACTTTTTGAAATGATCAAAGAAAATAAAAATAGTAATTGAGGCTAAAATGGCTATTCAAACCCCTAAACGCCTTCCCATTAGTAAGGAAGACAGAATCAAAGGTGTCTTCCTTCATTAAAAGGAAAATCCTATTTCGAAATAGAAAATCGAAGATCGTCCAAGATCTTTTTCAATTGACAAGGATGAGCGTCAACAAATTAGTTTGGTCAAAAAAAAAATTTAAATAAAAATACTAAATTTTTTTTAAAAACTTGGATTTAATTCAAATTATTCTTTAAAACTTTTCTAAATTTGACGTCCATAATTTTTAGAATAACCTGAAAAATTTTATGTGAATTTTAGAACCGATTTTTTCCAGCATCAAAAATAAAATTTCATTTTTAAAAAAAGAAAAAAAAAAATTTTTTTTAAATTTTGTTTTTTTTAAACAAAAAAACATTTATTTATCAAAACTCTATTTTGGCTTTAAAATAAACTTCTCAAACTAGACAAAATTTATAGCTTGAAATAAAAATTAATTTTGATATTTTGTTCTTTTTAAAATATAAAAATCAAACTAAGTCTTATGTTAATCTAAAAAATTAAAAAAATTTTAATTTAAAGTTAAAAGTCAAAATAAAATGCTTCGCACTAAATTTATTTTTTAAATTTGTTAATAATCAAATTCATTTTATTTCAAAAGAAAAAAATTTGATTTTTAAAATGGGTAAGAATAAGGAAAAAAAAAAGAAAGGTCTCGGAATGGAAAAAACCTTGGCCAAAACTGAAAAAAAAGCTCAAAAAAACATTAAAAAAGAGCTAAAAGAAATTGGAGAGGTAATTTTTATTGTTTTTTTTTTCTTAAATTATCGCTTTAAAATGTGGTAAAATTAAGGAAGATATTGAAAAAATATTAGAAAATTTTGCTAAAAAAGAAGCTGAATTAAATCAGGTGAAAGAAATTCAGTTGCCTGAAGGTCAATTTCCAAGCCGACGGTATTTTATACTTTCTATAATCCTCTGTTTTTTTTTTAAATATTTAAATTTCAAGTGGTGGCGCTAGCTTTAATCTATCGCCTGAAAAAGAAGAGCTAATACTTTTCGGAGGTGACTATTTTGATGGCACCAAAGTTTTTATGTTCAATGATCTATTCATCTATAGCATTAAAAAGAATCAATGGACACAAATTAAAGCACCTAATGCACCACCGCCTAGAACATTTCATCAATCAGTTTATGTGTCTAGAAATGCAGGTGAATTGTGGGTCTTTGGCGGCGAGTTCTCTTCTCCATCTCAGTCCCAATTTTACCACTATAATGATCTTTGGATGTTCAGTTTTCAAACCAAAACATGGACCAAAATAATGTAAATTTACAAATGAATAAAAATAATCCATAAAAATAAAGTTTATTAAATTAAAAATTATATTTTTTTACTAGATGTCCGAATTATCCATCACCACGTTCTGGTCATAGAATGGTTGTTTTAAAAAAACATATTATTCTTTTCGGTGGCTATTATGACAATTTGAGAAACTGCAAATTTTATAATGACACTTATCTTTTTAATTTGGAGACTAATCAATGGGAAGAGATCAAATTTACAGCCAGCAATGATCCACCGTCTCCAAGGTCTGCCTGTCAAATGTGTGTCTGTGGCAAAAATAACTCAGTAGTTCTTTATGGTGGTTTTAGTAAAGAAAAGCTTAAGAAAGACCGCGAAAAAGGCATAGTTCATTCAGATATGTATGTGTTGACATGTGATATAAAAAAAAGTGACAAAGCTGAATGGTGTTGGAAAAGAGCTAAGCAAAACGGAGCTAAACCGTCGGAAAGAATCGGCTTTTCCATGATGTCACTAAATGATGATACAGCCTTGCTTTTTGGTGGTGTTTTTGATCAAGACGATTTGGATGTTGATGAAGAAGAAGAATCAAACTCAAGTTTTTACAATGATTTGTACAAATTAGATCTTTGTTCATTTAAATGGACAAATTTGAGTCTGAGAGGAAAAAGAGAAATAAAATCGAAAAAATCCCAAAAAGTTGAGACGGCTGAAAACAGCATGGAAATGGATGAAAACGATGAAAATTCCGAAGATGAAGACTCCGATGTAAACATGGATGATCTTAGTCTTAAAAAAGACGACGTATTTACTCTTACATACGAAAATAGACCTAAGAAAATTGATGATGTAGAAGTAGTTGTTAAAGAAGAGAAGAGAATATTTATGCCGCATCCTAGACGCAGTGCGTATTTACAATTTTTTAAGGGAAATATTTATTTATATGGAGGAAAATTTGAGGATGCAAATGACAAAGAGTTTACTTTTAATGATATGTATTGTTTGAATATGAAAAAAATGGATGAATGGAAAACTCTGTACGAAGATAAAGATATCAATGATGAGCTTAAAAAACAAGTTGAAGATTCTTGTGATGAAGAAGATAGTGACGAGGAAGAATCAGATGATGAAGAGCTGGAAATCGATGCACCTATTGTAGAGGATGATGAAACTCTAAATGATTATTTTGACCGAACTGAAGACGTTTGGATTTCAGAGGCTCAAAAAGAATTTCCGAATGAAAAATCCAAAAAAATATTGAAAAAAATGGCTCTAGAATTATGCAAAATGTTTTGGGATAACTGCAAATAATTTTGTTCATTTGACCAAATAAATTAAAAAAAATTTCATCCCTTTTTAATTTAAAATTGATTAAAAAATTTTATTAATTTTAAAATTATAGTTTGGGCTGTAAATATTCACGGCAAATTGATGTTTATGTTCAAATTAAAATGATCATGCTCAAAATTTTTCATTAAAAAAAGTTTTTTAAGTTATTTTAGAATTTAAATTTTTTTGCAGACATTCAAAGTTAACATTCAATGTTAAACTAAATATTTTATAACTCCACATTTCTGCAAAAATTTTCTGCATGCAGAATTATGCACAACACTAAGATATGATTTAACATAGTTTGCTACATATGATAATATGTCTCTGCATTAAATTTTATCATTTTGAACCCTCTAAAAAAATTTTTAAAAGATAAATTTTGAGCATGATTATAAAAATTTTGATCAGAAACTTCAATTTTCCATATTCACAAACTTAGACATTTGAAGACCATTTCGGTTTTGTTCATGGATAGAAAATGAGATTAGAATAAAAAGTTAATTGGTTTGACACAGTGAAAATACTGTTACCCACAATTTAGAAACTGTTTAACACAATTTTTCTAGGCTTAACAGGAAATTAAAATATCATTATATTTATTTTTTTTATGACTTTAAAACACAGATTTTGATAAAAAAAAAATTTATTTAATAAACAAGTCTTAAAATTAATTAATAATTAATAAATTAATTAATTTTTTTTTTTTCGATCAATTTTTTTAAACAATTAAAAATTGTGTAAAAAAGTTCTTGAGAGGCTAAATGAAATTCTGTGGTGAAAATTTCTTGGTTGCGGGTAACATTTATTTCACTGTGGGTACTAGCTAAAACCTTAAAATAAATAATAGCTATTTTCATTTCTGTACTTTTTGGATTTTATGGTAATTTGTGGTTAATTCAATCTTTATTACAAAAAATTAACGGGATCCGGGGCGGAGACCTGGTTTAGGAATTCGGATGTTGTAGATTAGAGAACTATTAGTAAAAATTATAACAAATAATTGATCTTTTAATCACAATAAAATCTAAAAAGAACCAAAAGTAAAGGGGTCTATAAATTTAAAAATACCATTAAGTATAAAAAGTATTAAATTATTAAAAAAATTTCATTGTCTATACTTCTTTCTTAAACTTTAATTTGAGTTTAAAAATAAATAAATATAAGTTGAATTAAAGAGAACCTCATACAATATTGGCCATTCTTATTTAAGATGACTTACGATAACAAGTTTATTCAAAAGAAAAAAATTATGGAATAAAACAGAATTTTATTAGCAAAAATTTTTTTCTAAATTAAAGAAACAAAAAATTAAGCTGCTCTTTTTTGATATGTTTTAATAGGAAATATTTTTGTTCAATTTTTTTTTTACAATTTTTATTTATTATTATTCTTACGACCATAAATTGGACTATCATTTGATCTTAGTTGTACAAAAAAATGGATTTTTTTTACATTAGAGAAGCTGGGGTTTTTCTAGTTTAGTTAACATGCTACTAAAATTCATTGATTATCTAAATAGAATAGAAAAAAATTATTAGAAAAATTTATACTAGTTTATTATTAATTTGAAAATAAAGTATAAAATTAATAAACAGATAAAAATAAAACTATTATTATTCAAAATTGTATTTAAAATAAAATATTATCAAAATTGAATTTTTAATTTGTTTTTATATACAAGAAAATAGCATTTCTCTTTGTACTTGTCTAAATAAAATTTCAATCAATTTCTTTATACAAATTAAAAAAAATATATATATACTTATAAAAATTATGATAAAACTCAATGTTCAAAGGAGATTTTTTTTTAATTTTTAACATAGCTGTAGCCATATTTTTTTACATTTAAAATTTTTTTTTTAACTTCTTTTAAAAATTGTTAAAATTGATTAAAAATTTCACCGTCAAACATCAATTTTGAAGGCTTTCTAATCATCGCTGACCAACTGGCTGCAAGTCAAGAGTTAAACTCTTACGCAAATTTTTCATACCAGTCTCAATTGATCCACTATTATGCTGAAACGAGTCTAAATCGGTAAAATTTTCATTAGTACTCGTTGATTGCACGATAATTGTTGACAATTCAGTGTTTTTTTCGCTTAGACTAGAATCAATCATTGGAAGTTTGTTAGTATTGGATAAAGTTGGTGTAGACGAGTGATGCGAGACCATGTACTTGTTGGGCATTGGTGAAGATTCAGTGATGACCACATTCATTTCAGCAATATTGTCCATGCCAATTGATGAAGAGGATGAAACAGCTGGTGAGAGATCTGAATGAAAATTTTTCTTATTTGCCAAGTGAACTGTTTTTAAAAGGTCCATTTGATTGGCCTTTTTCCTGGCAAACACTGGGCTATCTTTGGCCTCAGCAAGGTCATTTTCGTTCACAGACACTATGAATCCGCCCATTAGTTGATAACAATCCGTGCATATATCAATAGCTTGATTTGCCTGGTAGCTTAGTACACTAGTTGAGTCGCTAAAGCTGTCTTGATTGTATTCAATGCTGTCGTCATTGTTTGTTGAAATTATCTCGTAGTCGTCATTGTCTGAACTGTTGCTAGCTGAGTCGTTTTTAGACTGCGACTTGGAAGAATGCTTTGTAAGCGGGACTCTGACCAAAAGACCATTTCTTAGCTGTGCCTAGAAAAAATATTTTAGCTTTTATCAATTGATAAAATAGTTAAAGCTACATTTTGAAGACATTTTTTACATATCTTTTGTTGGCAAATTCGGCATTTGGTGCCCCAGTTGAACAAATGAAAGCGAGTTTTTCTGCATGAAAAACAAACTTTGCCCCTAAACACATCGTAGTAGATTTTGTTGTCAAAAAGCAAGTAGTCAAGATCAGCTTTTGTCAAAACTTGACGAATGTGACACAGCTCTTCAAATGTAAGTCGGACACACTCTTTTTTTTTGTTACTAGTCAGTTTCTAAAAATAAATAGAATCAATATTAGATGGATATTTTATTTTTTTATTTTTTAAAAAACGATTTAATTAAGAAGCTTGTAAATTAAAGTTAAAATTTTTTTTTTTTAATTTTAAAATTTTAAATTATCAAGATTTATTTTTGAACCAATTTTCAAGACGAATAAATTGACCACCTATTTAAAGAATTTTATATTATTTTTTAATTTTTAGATTCAGGATTTTTTCTTTATAATAAAAAAATATGAAATTTTTAGAAAAATTTTTTTTTTAAATTACTTGCCTAGCATTTTATTAAATATTAAATATTATATTTTATTAAATAAAATAGATTTTTATTGATCAAAATATAAGAATTAATCATCTCACGTCACTACTTAAATTAATGGATTCAAAAAATTTAAATATTTAACATTTTAACAAAATTTTATTTTATTTTATTGCAAAATCAAATAATTAGGACTAAGTTTCCATTCAAACCTCCAACCAGTCAAGGTTTTGCCTAAACTACTTTTTTAAATGAATGATTTTATTTTATAGCTAAAAAATGGCTTTATATTTTTTAATTTATTTTTGTTAAATTTTCTCTTGTAAATTTGGAAAAAAAATGGAAGTAAACTTATCAAGGGTTCCTAACTTGATTTCATTTATGCACTTTTTTCGTTAAGTCTACTCTAAAGTTATTTTTTTTACCATAAGATTATAATTTAAAATAAATTGTTTAAATACAAAAGAGTTTAATTATTATTCTAACTAAGAATTTTATATAACTCCTTTAAATTTATCTCATTTTTTCATTTTTTTTTATTTTTTTTTAACATCGCTATAAAGGAAATAAATAATATGTAATAAGCTTTAAAAGTTTCAATTTTTCTTACATGTCACAATTTTGAATAATTTTGAATATATCAGTGCTCAATTTTGAATAAAAATTTTGAATATTTATTTATTCATTTGAGTTGTTTAGAACCAGAGTTGTTTAAAAGTTGTGAGTCTCAAAGTGCGGACTTTTTTTTTTTAAAGTCGGAGTAAAAGACTTTATTTTTATTTTTTTAAATTTAAAGTCCGAACTTTTTTTTGGGACTTTTAAACAACTCTGTTTAGAACAACAAAGAGGCTTTTACATTGGTTTATCTTATTTTTTTTGGCATACTTTAATTTTTCAAATTTATAAATCGGGTTATTTTGATTAATTTTACTAGATTTATTGATAAATTATGTGTATATTTTGCTTTACTTTTTTTAAATTTCTAAGCCCATAAATGCTGCAAGGATATCCGTGATTTTATTTGAAAAATGATTTAGACAGATTTTTAAAAATATATAAACAAATTTAATTTTTGTCAAAAATAAAAATCTTGTTTATAAAAAAAAAAATTATTTTTATGTGACATAAATAAAAGTCACTATGAAAATTTTCTACTCAAATAGAATTTTTTTGTCAAATATGTCAAACATGAACAAAATCGCAAAGTAAAATTTTTGCTCAATTTTCAATTTGCTCTTTATGCTCAAAAAATTTAAATGCGCAATTTCATTGCATTGCACTAAACACACATTTTTAACATTTCAAAACTTTCAAATTCAATTTTAAAAAAATTGTTAACATGCAATGCAATAAAATTGCGCATTTAAATTTTATGAGCAAAAATTTTACTTTACCAACAAAATTAAATATTTCTTTTCAAAAACAAATAACTTAACACTCAAACACCGGAGGAGTTTTTTCGGAGCTTTTTACTTTATCTTTAATTTGTATTTGCTTAAATAAAC
>VANL01001376.1:0-14114 GCA_006352455.1 Brachionus sp. 'Tiscar' | reverse complement strand
TTTTTTCATTTTTTTAAATTAGAAATTATTTTAGAATTAAATCTAAACTCTTTTAATGTTTTTAATTTAAATTTTATTTCTTTTTGTCTATTTTAAAATTAATAAGTCTAATTAACGCCTGATCCTCATATAAATTTCAAAAACCAACTTCATAATCGTAATCAGCACACTTTTATAGCCCCAAAAGCACTTTTTTCTCAATTTTTTTGGCTCTGTCTATTAAAGGTAATTTTAGGTCAAATCGCCGTACAGCCTCCGCCATTCAAAGACATAGCCCACAAAAAACATTTTCTGACTTATTTTTTGTGCAGAATTCAAATTAAATCATAAAATAAACATGTCGTTGAAACGCGGGGGTTATAGGCTCACTGAAAGTTTTTAATAAGCCTAAAATCAGCCCCCACGCCTCCCCCTTAGGTCACCTTTAAAAACCAACCTCATATTCGTAATCAGCACACTTATTTTCCCCAAAAAACACTTTTTCCCAAAATTTTTTGACTCAACCCATTATAGGCCAGTTTAGGTCAAATCCGCCTACAGCCTCCGCCTTTCAACGACATAGCCCATAAAATACATTTTCTGACTCATTTTATGAGCAGAATTCAAATTTGCACATAAAATCGGCATGTCGTTGAAACGCGGGGGCTGTAGACTCGTTCAAAGTTTAACAAAAGCCTAAAAACAGCCCCCACGCCTCCCTCAAAGGTCACCTTCAAAAACTAAGTCCATATTCGTAATCTACAACACTCAAAACCCCCAAAAACACTTTAAAATCCCCAGAAATCAAAAGTTCATTTTTAGGCCAATTTTTTCAAAAGCGCCTACAGCCCCCCCAATGCAACGATATGGCGAGTTGGCAATTTTCGGGTATACAACTCATCAAGAGGTGCGAAACGCGCCGTCGACCTTCGGTCTCCGACGCTTATTCGCAAAGTTGGTTACACAAACAAACAGACAACACTTAAACGATTTTATATATAAAAGGATAAAAATGCTAAAAAGTAATGGACTAATTACCGAACCTTGATGAACTCCTGCACTAATATGGTATTCATCACTTATGTGACCATTTACATTTACTTTAAATGATCTTGAGTCTAAGAAAGAATTAATCCAATGTATTAAGTAAGAGGGAAGGTTCATTTTTTTTATTTTATAAATAAGACCATCATGCCAAACCCTATCGAAAGCTTTGGACATATCAAAAAATAGGGAACAAACTTTCTTCTTTCTATTAATTGATTCTATAATGAATGAATGAAAAGCAAGTTTGCAAAAAGAGAAGATGAATCTCTCTTGAAGTCAAGATAGAAATTATAAAAAACTTACAGAAATTGAAGAGCAACTAGATGCAAATAAACAAGTGATTAATTCAAAAGAAGCAATCGATAGAATAAATGAACTGAAACAATTTTTTTTTAGCAAAAAAAGATGATAATTCTACTGCTATTAATTTATTATTAAATAAAATTAAAAATTTTATAATTGTAATTAGCTTTACCAAACAACCATCTATTACGGATTTTTTTCAAAAAAAAATTACCTTTAGTTTTTTTTCAATCAATAAAATTTGGTTTAAAATTTTTTTTGTATTAAAAATAGTTTTTACATAAAATAAATATGAATATATTTTTGGTAGCAGCTAATTATATTCTTTCTTATCTAAATTTAATTATGAAAAAAGACAAATAATTTCAGAAAAAAGATAATTATTTTTATTAGCAATTATTTTTATAGTCTTTTGGTAGCAGCAAATTAAATTACATCAAAAAATAAAGCCTTAATAAACACTAGTAGAACTTGAGAATATTTATCCGTGAATACGTCTGAAAAGCCCATAAAAAATGCCACAAAAATGTCTGTTTTTTTTAATTATTTGATCTTCATATTTTTTTGAAAGCATTACTTGGAAATATCAAAGACAAGCTATTTTGCATTACAAAAGATAAATTTTGTTTAACTATCGTTTTTTGTTGTAAAAAATAAAAAAAAAACTTGAATTTTGATAGCGTTTTTTAAGGCATTTTTGGATTGCAATAATGCTCACGTTTACACGTCAAAAAACGCCTAATATTTTTATTAAAAATCCGATTTAATTATAATTCTATTTATTAAAAATTTAAAATAAAATTTTGAGCCAAGTAAATTTAAAGAAGAATAAATAAATTGAAATAAAGGTAAAAAAAATAGAGTGATGAAGCTTTACGAAAAATTTCCTAGGAGATTTCCATTTTCATCAGTTGATAGCAAACAAGAGGCTTAAAAAACAAATATAAATACTCGATAAAAGTAATTTTCTAGTTATTTTAGTTAGAAAATATGCCTGCAAATAAGCAATCCGATTTGCCTCTTTATAATGGTAAGCCTGCTCCTAAAGAATTGGTAGATGGACTTGTAGCTATGATCATTGTCTGCTGGTCTGTTACAGCTGTAATTGGTTTATTTTTTTATTTGATATAGAAAAAAACAACAAAAACAATAAAATCAAAATTAAAGAATCTAAATTTATTTTTTATTTTTAAATAAAAAAGTACTAATTGTTCTGCCAACTTATTCCAAGCACCAAAAAATCGTTACTCTTTCTCCTGTAATATACTTCCAGTTAACTTGTAAATCAACTTCCAGTTAACTTGTAAACTTGTTAATTGCGAATAAACTTCAAATCTGCAAACTTAGGTACTAACTAGAAGGCTAACGGGTGCATGGATAGACAATGAGAAATTGATAAATATTAAAAAAGCGTTTTCCTTTCTGTACTTTTTGTACTTTTTCTAAAATTTGATTTATTTGGCTCTGTTCCTTTTTTTACTTTCTGTACTTTTTATAGTTTGTCAATATTTTTTAAATTGAAATAAAAAATTTAGGGATTCTAGTATAATAAAGATAAGAGAAATTTTAGTTCAAATTAATATTAATAATTAAAATTTTAATTTTTTGTAATCTTTATTTTTAATATGAAAAAGTACAAAAAGGAACAGGGCTAAATAAATTACATTTAAGAAAAAGTACAAAAAGTACAGAAAGGACTAACTTTTAAATATTTTCATTGTGTATACCTCTAAAATTTAAAATAAGACTGTTCCTAGCTTTAACACTCAAAGGACCGCGGTGTCAATTTGACACTTTTGGAGTATAAATCCTAGAATATTTTTTCTTAGAAAAAAGTTTTTAGTAATTTTATTCCACAAATATTATTTGGTATCAAAAACAAAAATAAAAATTAAGAATTTATAAAATTAAATTTTCATACCGGTGGTGTCAATTTGACACTTTTTGAATTTATTGCAAAATTTTATTGACATTTTTCCAAAATTGATTAAAAACTGCTATGTATTACAAATATTGCAAGTGAGTGCATGCACCGTATACAGAAGCCAGGGTTTAACCAACACATTCCTAAACAAGGCATTGTAAATTTTAAATCGAAAATTAAAAACAAAACTTTAAAAAATTTAAATAAATTTTTTTTCAAGGCATTAAATTTGCTCTGTAAATTTTTAATTGTCACTAATTTTAGAGTAAAATATTTTAATAAAATAAATTTAATTATAAACATTTTATTAGTTTTTTATTTTGCTCTAAATAGTCAATTGTTTTAATTATAAAGATTTTTAATTTCATTAATTGAGCTCAGCCAATATGAATTCCATTTTATTTCTTTTGATTTTAATTCTCCTTCAACTAATTCAGCATCTTTCAAGCACTTGTCAATTATTTTTTTGAATTTCTTTTTTTTATTTTATTAAATAATAAAAATTAATTAAAAAAAATAAAAAAAATGTGTCTCAATTTTACCTGATAAAATAGAGCCGCACTTTCAGAACAACTTTTGTGCGGAAGAGTTGTCTTAGCAGTGTTTATGGAGGAGGCCAATGAAGCCGAAAGTCTTTTACTTTCGGGTTCATTTTTAAAAAAATCATAATTTTGCACACCATTCCATTTTCCTTTTTCTCTCTTGATTAGCGGTTCTGGCTCTGGGTCTTCAAGTGACACACCAGCCAAGTGACGCCTGATCAGTTCAGCGGTAATGTGCTTTTCTGCCGAGGTCTCATGCTTCACCACCTCATCAACAGTGAGAATATCGTCAAACTTAATCAACAGGAATTCATTGCTTTTGGCCAATTCTCTAACAAAATGGTTAGAATAAAACTGAATTTTCGAATACAGTTCTTTAATGAATGTTTGACTCAGTTCGGATTGTTTTTGTTGTCGTGTTAGTTCAACATCGTTTAATGAGTCCAGTTTTGACTGCATATTAGGATGGCCAAGAGCTGGTCTCAATAAAGACTCGTTTGTTTTTCTCTCCTCATCTAATCGAGCCAATTTTTCAAGACTACTCTGTTTCAAAGTGATTACATCATTTTCAATCTTTGTTTGATTGTTAACATAAATTTCATTCAAGACAAGCTCAGGCATTTGTGCTAAGAGTATTTCAAATTTTGTCACACTTTCACGAAACTCTTTTAAACACTGATTTCGGTAAACTTCACATTGGCTGAGATATGATTTTAGTTTGGAAATAATAGCTTCGGCAAACTCTGGATATGAGTCTTTTAAAGATGCCCGTCTAGTTATTTGTCTGTTTTGTTGATGCAAGTCTCGGTAATAAATTTCCGAGTTGCTTAGAATGCCTTCGAGAGCCTCGCGCAAAATGTTTGTTATTCTGCCTATGAAAAAGATGTCTGAACTAGCATGCTCGCCAAATGTCAAATAGTAGGCATACATTTCATCACGAGTTTTGGCTCGTCTTTTAAAACAAATTAGACAAAAATGTATTGGATTTTGTTCATTATTTTTTTACCTGTTGGATATCGAAGCTTTAGATAACTTAGAGCTTCGTGAATTCTTGGAAAATTTTTTTGTATTAGTGGTCATTGTTTTTTGAGTTGTAGATTGATCTACTGACTCGGCATATTCTTTAGCTTCATTTAATTTACTCTCATTGTTTTTGCTGAAATAAAATGAATAAATTTTTTTTAATTTAGGATTTATTATTATTTTATTTTATTTTATTGTGTAGCTGGTCGAGCCAAAGCTCCTTCAGCAAAGCTAAAAAGTTTTAAATTATATTAAAAAATATTTAAAAAAAAAAAAAAAGTTTAAGAATAAGATAGTATCGTTAAAGAATTAAAATAAGTTCAAAAATTAGATTTATTGCATGAATATCGCTTTTAAGGGCGAATTTTAGAGCATTGTGTGATTCAAATAGAAATAAATTTTTTTTTTCTAATTTGGATAGATTAAAATTAATTAAAATAACCTTTTTTACCGGGTCTTGTCACCCGACCGGACAATTTCTCGTGACAATTTTATCATGTCATTTACCTGGACATTTTAAATTGACTAATTAAATTAGAATTTATTATCTGGACATAAAGTTAATGTTTTTTTTTTTACTTAAATTAAATTGATTTTTAGTTGAATCTGTCTCTAAAATTTTATTTAAAGTTGCTTCAATAGAATCAGATACAACTTCAATTTATTTATTTATTTATTTGAATTTAATTAACCTCCTTCATAAGAAGTAAAAATAAAAATTAGAAGAAGAGAGTTCAAAAAAAAAATTTTTTTTCAAATAACTTCAATAGTATCAGTAACAACTATCGGTATAAGTGGATGTATTCGCACATAGATTGGATGTATGTGAGCATAGATGGGAGTTTTAAAGCATACACATCATTGATTGAAATAAAATAAAATTTATAAAAAAAAAATTGTATTAAAATTTTATTTATTTATTTAAAAAGATCATATGTATGCTTTAAAATTCCCATCTATGCTCACATACACCCAATCTATGTTCGCATGCATATTAATGTATGCTCAATAAAATTTAAAAAAAATAACTATGCTTTTCTATTTTCGAATAGATATTTTAAAAATTTAACTATATTTTGTTTTAAAAAAATAGAAAAAATCTATATACGTATAGATAATCTATTCGTGAATATATTTTGATGTATCTTCGCATACATATTTATCTATATTAACATAGATCATCAAATTTAGGTTAACAGGATACATTTATACCCAACTATCAATAAACTATCATTTAAATCGATTACTTCACAAAATCTTAAACTCTCAATTGGCTTAGTATTCAACTCCATTTTACTACACTCAAAATCATAAAATTGATCAACAAATTAATGAAATTAAATTTTAAAAATAAGGATAACTTTATTTTTATATGGACAAATAACAAATTAAAATGTCCAGGTAAATGACATGATAAAATTGTCCCGTACAATTGTCCGGTCAGGTGACAAGACCCTTTTTACCTTAAATATATTTTATTTTGTATATCAAATCAATAAAATCAATTTAAATTTTATTAAAAACAAAAGTTAAAATCAATCCTAATCTTAAAAATAATAATTTTAATTTAAATAATAACGAAAAAGTCAAATTTTTCTTAGACATGCGTTTGACTCAAAAGATAAATTTTGCCTAATGATGAATGGATTAAAAGAGCTGTTATTCAAGACCTAATATAATAAAATATCTCTAAAATAGGAAATGGGGTCTAAAACAAATCCTTGATCTTGGATTATTCTTTTTCTTGTTTAAATTTATTATTAAAAACTAACATTAACATTCAAAGGACCGGCTATTTTGACCCAAACTTTGATTAAATGCTGCATTAGTTCCATAAAAGTCTGTAACATGAAAAACAGATATTCAAAAGACCATTATTAAAGTTTTAAAACAAATACTAAAGCATATAAATATGATTGATGGTTAACTAAAAAATTTCTATATTTTCTCTAGCAATACATTTTTATGTCTTCATAAGTTGTAAGATTGATTTTGATAGTTTCATACCCGTTAATAATTTTTAAAAATTGAATTAAGTCTCATCCGACTTATTTTGAGATTAGTTAAGCTCAGAGTTGTTTAAAAGTCCCAAAAAAAAAGTCCAAGTCCGAACACTTTTTTTTTTTAAAATTAAAAAAAGTGTCTAAAACATTGGTATCAAATTTGCACTGTATAAAATAGTTGTAAAAAAATTAAAAAAAAAAAATTATTTTTTTATATTTGAATTAATCATGGTGTGAGTGGTTGATGATCAAAAATTTAATAAAAATATTAAATTACTTTAGAATTGTTTTCATGATATCCAAGGCTGGATCATCAGATATGGCTACTCTGCTTCCTGACTTAAGCAAACCAGTTGTCATTAGAATATTCGATTTTGATTTTGAAATAATTGATCTTTGATCCTGTTCAGGCGTGTCTGGAACCACCAAATTGGCTGTTTTACGTGTTTTGTTTTTCTTTCCAGCACTTTTTTTCTCTTCATTTTCAACTGGACTTTCAGTTTTTTCTTTTTCCATATCATCATTTTTTGTCTCATTTTGGCTCAATTTTTCTATTTTACTAAATCTGATCGGTACTTGAGTATCCTCTTTGAAACACTTTAAAAAAACTGCTCTATCGTAAATTTTTTTGTTTATTTTCTCAAAAAATTCAATTAAGTCTTTGGGTGCGACATTTTTTTTGTCTAAATTTGGATGTCTACAAGCATCAACCCAAATGTCAAACTCTTCTATTAAATTACTTAATTCCTTGGCCGATGCATTCGACTCATTAACACATGACTTTATTTTTATCTGGGAGTTATTAAGCCATCGGCCAATTTTTTCAATAAACTGTAAATCGATCAGGTTGTACTTGAATTTTTCTTGAAATTGAGTCATCACTTTTATTGCCTCGTCCAGATGCTTTTTTTCCAACTTTTCCATTTCTTTTAGCATACTAGTTTCATTTGTGTCGATCAAAAGTGCCATTTTTTCCAATTTTCTTTTGTGTAGATCGATTTCTTCGGAACTAAAGTTGCCACCATCGGAAAAAACGTTGAAAGAGAATCTAAATTTTGCATTTGAATTTCTCAAGTATGACAGAGTATCATCAAATTTGGCCCTAAAATTTCTCAGTGTTGTTTTAACATCATCTATGTGCCGGTCTTTTTGTTTGTTCAGCTGGTCTTGAAGATTGGTCAAACGCAACGATTTTGTTGCATTGTTAAAAGCAATCTCCAAATTCAGAACAGCTGATTTGTTCTGATTCGCTTTGTCAATCAAATTTTGTTGAAGAGACAAAAATTGCTTCTGCATGTTGTCTATTGCATCTTGGACTCCAGCACAATGACGTTCTACTCTTTCTTCATGCATTATCAACTCGGCTATATTTTAAATAGATTAAAAATAATCATCAGTTAAGAAAATTATATGGTTAAATATGTGTAAAATGTATTTATGAAATATCAACTTTAAATAAAAATATACAAGAATTAGTCATTTAAATTAGTTAGAAATTTGAATTTGTTAGTGATTAAAGTTTATTAATAAATGCTTATTTGATTTATTTTCATTTATAAATAAGTACAAATTCTTTCTTGAAATTTCAAAATCAAAAAAATTCGGGTCTAGTCGACTATGTGAACAATCGACTTAAGACGAGTTGGTGAACATTATAGTTTATTATAAACAAGTTTCAAGTCAAGTTCAAGTCCGGACTTTTTTTTTTAAAGTCCGAGCCAAAGACTTTAATTTTTTTTTCAAAAAAAAATTTTTATTATAAAGTCCAAGTATTTGTTTTTTTTCAGTGAAAGACCGGAAACAATTTACTAGTTACTACTAAAAATAAAAATTTTTAAAAAAAGTCCGGACTTGGACTTTTTTTGGGACTTTTAAGCAACTCTGATTATGTTCACCAAATATGTGATCAAAATTAAATTTTAATTTTGTTCACCACATAATAAAAAGAAAGACTAATTTCTTTTAACTATACCATGTAATAAAAATATTAAGACTTTGAAACTCTAAATTATAAAATTTGCTGAATTTTTTAATAAAACTATAATATGTGAATTGTCTGGTGAATTAATGAAAAATTCTAGAGGCATAAGGCTTCACATGTAAAAAATATATTTACCGAATCTTTTATTCTAATTTGACAAGCTTTGAATGAAAATTTATTATATAACAATCAAAATTTTCTTTTATAGAATTAAATAAAATATTTTGATAATGAATTTTTGTTGAACATGGTTTTATTGAGCATCATAGTTCATCAAGTCATCTTGAGTGAACATAGTCGACTAGACCCAAAAATTCCAGGGATTGCGAATTATTTAAATGATTGCTTTAAATCAGTTATTAACCAAGATGTTAATTCAGATTTTCCGAAATTTTTCTACAAAACCACAAAGGTATGTGACCCCGATCCAGTTGAAATGTTTAGCATTAACAAAATAACTGACACACTAGAAAATCTGGACCCAAATAAGTCCATGGGACCAGATATGATAAACAGCTTAGTCCTAAAAAGTTGCGCTAAAGCTTTTTCATTTCCGATAAGCGTTATTTTTCGCGAGTCTTTTGTGACTGGAATAGTACCAACCATCTGGAAAAAAGCTTATGTTACTTCTCTTCATAAAGGAGGAAACAGATTACAACCTTCAAATTATCGACCGATCTCGCTAACTTGTATCCTCTGTAAAGTCATGGAAGGTCTATTAAAAGAGGTCATGCTCAAACACTTGCTAGATAATAGGCTCATCGTGAAAGCTCAGCACGGCTTTCTCCCAAAGAGATCCTGCAGTACAAATTTACTTGAGACTCTGGACCTGATTACACATGCCTTATCAAATGGCTACCCCGTAGATGTGGTGTACACCGATTTTGCAAAAGCTTTTGACAAGGTTTCACATTCAAAGATAAATTCAAAGCTAAATGTATTTAAACTTAAATTTTTTGGTTTTAATGAGTGTCTGATAAAGTGGATAAGTTCATTTCTAACTGGGCGATCACAACAAGTCGTACTTGACGAAGCAAAGTCAGAATGGGCTGAAGTCACAAGTGGAGTTCCTCAAGGTTCTGTCCTTGGTCCCATTTTATTCATATTCATTAAACATAAATGACTTACTTGAATGTATTCAAAATAGCCCGAAAGCGTACGCGGATGACAACAAGATTATAGCCACAATTGGAGATTCTTCCTCTAAATACAAGTTACAATTCGACATTGATAATATAACGGGTGGCCAAAAATGGTTGTCTTAAAATTCATTTAGAAAAAAAATGGTGAACGGATGACACCAAAAAATGACCATTGTTCTAAAATCTAAAAAACTTGAATGTTTTGAGTTTTTATCGAATATTTTTTGATTTATTTAAGGTATTATCTTAAAATTTTGTACACATATATAATTGAATTATAACTTTTGAATAAAAATATTTATAAAATAAAATCTTTTTTTTTAGTTTTGATTTTCAGTATTGTTTAAGCTTTAGTGCTAAATATCATTAAGTTGAAAATTTCCGAGAGAACAAGGGGAAGTTACTGAATAAAATACTTGATTTAAAAGCTTAAAGTTTATCCTATATTTTGATATAAAATATGAGATAATGGCCTTGTCCTAAAATCAAAAAATAAACATAGAAACCTAAGAAAAAACAAATCATTTTTTTAATTTTATTGTGATTATTGTGATAATAATTATTAGCTCTTTACAAATTGGATTTTAATTGTTTTCTCTCTTGAATTTTTAAACTTGAATAAATTTGAAAAAAAAAATCGGACGTCCAAAACCTCAATCGTTGCGTGAATTGGTAATTGAACACTGTAAAAATGGCAAGTCACATTCCGGTGCCTTATGAGGACAACCTAGGTCGCAGGTAGGGGTCAATTAGTAGGCCAGAGTGAACTTATTTTGAAAAGAAGTTTTATAAAAATATAAATTTCAGAAACTAGAGTAAAAAGCTGTAAACCCTCAAAATTTCACTAATATATCATTTTCCGCTCACCATTTTTTTTCTAAATGAATTTTAAGACAGCCATTTTTGGCCACCCGTTATTTAAGTGGTCACGAGACTGGTGTGCTCAGCTTAATGTCGAGAAATGTAAAGTTATCCATTTTGGTCGTAACAACTCAAAACATGATTACACAATTGAGTCATTTCTACTTAATAAATCAGTATGCGAAAAAGATCTCGGTATATTTATCAAAAATGACCTAAAATGGGACACACAAGTAACATATGTCACAGTTAAAGCTAATAGGATTCTGGGTATGTTGAAGAAATCGATTAGATATCCCAATGTAAACAACATTAAACTACTGTACACTTCAATGGTCAGACCTCACTTAGAATTTGCCATATTCTCTTGGTGCCCTTACCTGAAAAACGATATCGATATCATAGAAAAGATTCAACGGAGAGCAACTAAGTTAGTTCCAAATTTAAAGCACTTTACTTACTCAACACGCTTAATTAAATTCGGCCTGACAGACCTAACTACGAGAAGATTGAGAGGAGATCTGATTCAGTTGTTCAAATTCAATAATAAAATTGAGTTAGTTGAGTTTAATAATGGATTAACCTATGGTCAAAGTGGTCAAGTATACGGTTTAAGAAGGCATTCAAAGACTCTACGTCGTGAACAGATAAAAAACTGTTCCTCGCGTTTCCATTTTTTCACAAATAGAATTGTAAACACATGGAACCAATTGGAAGAAATAGTTAGCGCAAGAACATTGAACATTTTTAAGTCGAAATTAGATGCTTGGCTTGTGAAAAAAAAAAAACAATTCAACTAAAGAATTAAATGGTAAAAATAATTGATTCTTTCTTTTTTGCTAGTTTTAAAGATAGTTTGTTACACTTTAATTTTTATGGAAAACCGTAGCTGGAGAAACAATAAAAAACAAGAGATCGATAGCGCCATAACCTATTTCGTATGGCTAAATTGATGGAAAAAGGTCATAATTTGTGTTTGGGTGAGTTCAGAAGGGTATCATCTTTAATTAGCTGCTTCAAAATAAGTTAGCGATAATCGCAAGTTTTTATTTTTTGTCATACTTTGGACAAAAAAAAATCCACACAGGGCTTTTGGAAGGAGATCGAGAAGCTATTCTTTTACATGACAACGCCACATGCTGCAAAAATGACTCGTAACACTATAGAAAATTTAGACTGGGAAGTCTTCAAAAATTGCATCAGAAGTTCCAACTGCTTTTGAAGAGAGCCAATTTTCTGTCTAAAGAGATCAGAGCAAACATACAAACCCATCAGCTTGTCCAGAGTACGGTACATTAATGAAAAATGAGCCTCAAAGATACATAAGCAGTATTTTTTATTTATTTTTTTTTTTTTTAATCAAGGATTTAAAATAAATTTTTTTAAAACGAATTTTTCATTTAACTTACTGCAGTGCAAAAGACTAAGAAAATAAAAAAAAAATTTTGATTAAAAATAAAAATCTAATTACCAGCCCTAACATTGTGAACATCCATTTCGACACGTTTTATTCTAGGCTCATGCAAATGAAGTCTCAATTCAAGCTCTTTTTCAATTTCAGCACTTTTGGCAGCCACGATTGTATTTGATCTCAAATTTGCTTCATCAATCCAATTTTCCATATGATTCAAAAAATTCATGCGAATACAATTTTTAATTTCTTTAAACACTTCCAATGGAATAAATGAATTTTTCAAATAGCTTTTATTTTTAATATCATCTAAAAAGTCCTGTTTTGTATTCGGAATTAGCTCGTCTAAGTTTAGGATATCATTTTCTGTTAGGTCTTCGTCGGGAGACGACGACTCGCCTATTTTCGATGAGCGCATCATTATATAAAATTTATTTCCTCTTTCAGTGCTCAGCACTTCTTTTAAAACACTTCTAAATGTGTCCACTTGATTTTGATTTTGGGGAATATTTTCTTCTTGGTTTGAGACAGCTAAGTCTTTGGTTATTGAAAAAAATTTGAACAAGGCTTCTTCATATTTTTCAAGTTCGTCTGTGACCATTATAGGATATTGTTTAAGCAATTCCGTTTGAGAATCGCGGAATAAAAAATAACCATTTTTAATTACATCTAATTGTTGCGCTACACTTTGGAGTAGTTTTTTAAGGTCTTTTTCATTAGACGATTCGCGCATTTGATCCAAAATCGAGTCTAATTTCTCCTCTTTTTTCTGGTTCTCGCCATCATGGTCACGCCGACAATCTTGTAGCAGTTCCTGCAATGCTCGCTCTTTTTTGACCAGTCCAATTTCATGCAAATCCCAAATGTGACAAACTCCTTGCAAATACTTGAAAAGCGAGTTGAGCTCTTTGTTTAGGATTTGATTGATTTCTTCTAAGTCAGTCTTGAAAAAAAAAGATTTGTTTATTTGTTTACAATTGAAAATATAAAATTTTAAAATACGTCTATTTTTTGAATGTATTCCTCAATTTCTTTTTGTTTTTTGCTCCAAATCGGAAGAAGCCTTTGTTCAAGTATTTCTTTTGAATTTGTTTCGTCAATTATTTGCTTTTCGATCAAAGATTTCTTTGAAAAAAAAATTAATCTTTATTAGAAAATTTGTTATTAATTTATGGAATTTTTAAAACAGCTTTTTGGTGTTGACAAATATTTAATGCACAAAAATTTAATTTAAATCATAAACTTAAATTTGATTTAATTTTTACATTTAATGTGAACAAAAAAATCTCTTTAAAATGCATCAGCTAATACATAATTTGTATCACACAAATTTAGTCTCCATTACAGAAAATTTGCTTTATCTTCTAGTTTTTACTGCTAATTAATAAAAATTCAAGAAATTTTTAGAATTTTTGAAATCTCATCATCAGTTTCAACCTCCATAATTTTGTTCTTGCAAAATACTCCAAGGTTATTAGTGCGAGAACGGTTAAATATAGACTTTGGTGACATAATGATAATTTTTAACGTGATTGGGTTCAATATTTAGTTAAAATATTCAAAATTTAAATAAAATCATATGATTTTGATACTTTATTTATATAAAATAAAATATAATTTCAAAAAATTAAAACCATAGATTTGATCAGAAATTTGTCTAGTTTATTTTAAATAAAAAACAAGCACACATACACACAAACACACAAAAAAACACACATATACAGATAAGTGTTAAAGCTAAACTCCTGGTCTGTTGGACAATTAAAAATTGAAAATATGCATAACAAAAAAATATTAACAGGTAGAATTATAAAATAAAAAGTCAATTTTTAACTGAGATTAACTGTTTATATACGAAAAAAGCGAATGAACAACTTATTTAATTCAAATCGTGTGGA
>VANL01001375.1:0-14143 GCA_006352455.1 Brachionus sp. 'Tiscar' | reverse complement strand
AGTCAAGTTTTTCCTGAGCTTCTTTATCAATTTCAAGATATTGAGATGAGAGGCATGTCCTAATTGGAAAATGGTCACTGGTCATATCATCCTTGTTCAAGACTTTAAAATCAACAACTTTGTCCAAAAGAGAGGGTGGTGTTAAAAAAATATCCAAAATTTCAAAGTATTGTCTGTTGAAAATGTTGAAGGTTGGCGATTCAAGCAGGTGTCCATTTTCATTTTCACCAATGCATCCGATTTGTTTTGTTTTAGAGTTAAGGTCTCCACTTATGAGAAATTTTTAGCAGGGCAGTTTTTAGTGATTTCACAAAAAAGTTCAAAAGGTAGAGGCTTATTAGGAGGATTATATAAGCTGAAAACGAAAAGAGGAAAGTCTTTAAGTTTTACTTGAATGCAAAGTAGTTCAAGAGAAATTAGTCAAAAGAAGAGTCTATAGTAAATTCGATTCCATTCTTAACCAAGATAGCAACACCGCCACCTTTTTTATCACGAAGCTTAACAATAGATTGATAATTTTTTATGTCTAAGTAAAAATTTGACTTGGTTAAGTCCATTTTTATTTCGTTAAGCAAAGTTATGTCAGGGGATTCCTTAGTCAAAAAATGTTCCAAGAGTTTAACCTTACTGGGTAAATGATTACAGTTCCAATGAATAATTACTAACCTCTCATATATTGAAGATTTTATTTTTTTGTTCATCGATGTCATTTTAAAAAAAAAAAAAGAAAAACAATAATTAAATAACAAAATAAAGTAAAAACTAATTGATCGGTTTATCGGTTCTATTTTGGATCTGATACTGATCCGAATTCGCAGTTGACTCTTGTGAGATAAAACTTTCAAAAGCATCGTCGTCTTCTTCTCGATTGATTAAGTGTTTTTTTGGTTCATTTTTCGATTCGGACTCTGATTGTCGTTTGTATGTACGCATTGGTGTTTTTTCATTGGTCTGGTTTTTAGCTACTGCTAGTGAACGGCTATCTATTGGTTTTTGATGTAGAGTTTCGTGCAATACCGGAGTGTGTTGGCTTGTGTCACTTGAGGTGGATGAATTTCTTGATCTTTGTTCTATATCAAAATTGAATTCTGGTGTTTTTAGGGCGGGGATGAGAGGTTGAGCGTCTGGCGTAGAGTCTTTGTCGTCGGCTTCGTCAACATAAAGTTCAAATAATTTTCCTTTCTTTATAAAAAAGTGTGAAAAAAATTGTTTTTTTATTTCGTTATAGGAAGTTAATTTTTAAAAGAAACCTATTTATTTGTTCTTTTTTTTATTTCGATGCATCAAAATTTCGTTATATCGAAAATTTTTTGTATAGAATTTATAATAGTTATTTCCCGTTCTTAGTTTTCATTTCGTTAAATTGAGGTTTATTATACGAAGATACGACTGTATTTAGATTTTGATAATAGAAAATTAAAATCTAATTTTAAGCCAAGAATTGCTTTATTTTCAAATCAAAAAAATTTCTGCTAATGTTTTGTATTTAATAAAAAAAAGCAAGTCGATTGTTAGTCTTTTCAATCATCCTCCATAGTTGAAGGAAAAGCTCTAAGAAATTCAAAATTCTAAAAATCAAGTTAACAAAATGTTGAAAAATTGTGTATCAACAAGGTAAATATTTTTAAAAATGATTTTAAAAAATTTTAATCACAAAAAAAATTTTAAATAGATGGAATTTAGAGTATTTGATGATAACAAGAATTTTGGAAGAAATTGAAAATGTACAATTACATTAAACACAGAAGAAAATTTACTGAAATCACTTAACGAACCTTTAAAACCATTTTTCGATATGACTAAAAAAGTGAGTGGCTAGAGGACCCAAGTTGCAACATAATTCTATATTCAATTTTTTCACTCCGGAAAAAATACGCTCCAAATAACTGTGATACAAGCAATTTTACAGAATGTCTTAAGTTAGAGCTTCTTGAATCGATTGAATATTATGTACGAGAGTATAAGTAATTTAAGAACAAAACTTTAATTTTGGCAAACATTCTGACTCCAAAAAGAAAGAATCGCCATTATCGAAAACCTAAGCGAAAGACAAAATTATATAAAAATTTCTAGAGAAACAATCTTTGAGTTTGTTGGATCGAATGAAGTTTTTCAAATCATTCCTCAAAAACACTCATACAATTTAGATGATAGCTTTGATGACAATAATTATCTCCCGAATCCAATAAATCAAAATGAACATTTCGAGATTTTAAAAAATAAATAGAATGAGTTAGACTCAAATACCGAAAAAGATAGCCTTTTATATTGGAACCATGACAGAAACGATCTGCCAAAACTTTAAAATCTATCATCAAGAATATTAGTTATCCCGGCATCTACAACACCTTCTGAGAGTTTTTTTTCGAAATGTAAATTTCAGATTTTTGAAATAAGAAATAGAATTTCCCTGGAGAATGTTGAGAGTTAAATGTTCTTATGCGAAAATAAGAACCCTGTGATTTAAGAATGGGACTGGGAGGATATCAAATAAAAATTTTCAAAAAAAACCAAAAGCTGATTTAATAAACACAAATTGACTAAAAACAAAGAATGGTGAATTATTTAAACTAATTTTTATGCAAAGAAGTTCTGCATTAAATTTATCAAATGAATCATCTTGGTTAAATTCAATTCCTTCTTTTACTAAGATTGCTACTCCTCCACTATGTTTATTTCGAGCCTTAATTAATGATATATAGTTTTTAAAGTTAAAGTAAAAGTTTAAATCATTCGGATTAACTTTTGTTTCATTAAGAAGAACAATGTCAGGACATTTTTGAGCCAAAAACTCTTCCAAAAGATGTATCCTACTAGGTAACTGAAAACAGTTCCAGTGAGTAATTACTAACCTGCTTTTAGAAAAGAGTTGATTTAAAAAGTTTCTTTTTTATTTTCGTTCATTGGGTGATTTGAATGATCAGCTTCGGATACAAAATTGCCATTTGAACCATTTTCGAGTTGAATATAAACTGCTACTTGACAGCCTTTGTTATTATGTCGACAATATCTAAATTTATTGTCTTCTTGCTTTCTAAAAACTAAACAGTCACCTTTTATTTGACCTTCTTCAATTTTCCTCTTTATTTCGGTAAAATCTTCAAACGAAGAATGAAGTTCATAACAAATCGCCTTGCCTCTTTTTCTCTTCGATTTTGATTCTTTGAGAATTTGAGTATACGGAATGTCTTCAACTTCGCTTAGCGTGTTGTCGATTGGATCGAGCAATACACTCTCTCTTTATTTTGCTTCTGAAGACAATTTATTCAAGTTTTATTTAAAGTTTTATTTGAGCATTTATATTTTTTGTTTTATTTATATATTTTTCAAATTAGTGCAGGTTTTATCAAATTAGTGAATTAATATATTAATTAGTGATAGCTTTGCTCTATTAGATATGTTTTATTGATTTTGTGAATAAAAAACCAAATTAGTTTTTTTAATGAAATAGTAATATTTTTACTGAATTTGTGATTTTTTTTTCTTAAATTTGTGATGACGTTTACTGACGTCCTTTAATGAAAAATATATTTTACTCTTTTACTCTTTTACTTTTTTAATATTATTTTTTAAAATGACTATATTTAAAGTAAAAGTTAATGTGCTTAAATTAAAGCTAAATAGCTAAGCTTTAATTTGATACACAATGTTTATCATTTGTCCTTTACGTTAATTTTTAATTTTGCAAGAAAATTATGTAATTTATTTTTCTTCTTATTGCATCAAATCCACTTTTTATTAAATAATTTGTTTCTTTACACCGGTTAGTTTTGAATTTTTTTGTCTTGAGACAAGCTGTTTGTGATAAATGTTTGTGTAAAATAATTTCAAAGTAAACCTAGAGACTCATTATCGAAGCCATAGTTAACAATTCTAAAAGTATAAGATTAAAATCTTTGACATCAAAGGCTTTTTAAAGTCAATAAATAAGGAAAGAGTTGTTGATAGCTTGAATACTCTTCAAATTAAGGTATTCATTTAAGAGTATTTTTAGAATAGAAAATATCAGGAAGACTTTTCAGAATTTTTGCGTGTTCTCCATTGAAACTAGGTGTGCAAAAAAACGAAATTTATCCAGAGTCTTTTAAGCCACATTTATTTGATCTGGCTGATTTTTTAGTTTTACAATTTTTATTATGAATAAGGAAGAATAAAAAATATTCAAATGATGAATGTCTATGAGTTGAATCGAAAATCTAGAGGGCCTGTAATTTTAGGGCGAGACAAACCAAATAACAAACTTAGAATCTTAATACTGAATAGGTTAAGCTTAAAATTAACATTAAAGTATAGGAATATTTCTGCAAAATATATCTCTAAAATTTTGCAATTTATTCTTTAATCTTGCTATAAATAGTTTTGCTTTAGAGTAATTTGCTTTTAGATTTAATTTTGCTTTGATAGCTTTCCATTTATTGATTTGACTCAAAGAGAATTAGGTTAAAATATTTTTTAAATAATTTTAGATTTAAAATATAATCTTTATCAAGCATTGTATCACTTGATTTAAAAAAAATAATACAATCAATTTAAAGAATAATTTTTTAAAATTTTAAGAGATATAAACATATAAATTTGCGTATGGAAATTTGTATGAATAGTTTTTAAGATGTCTGATTGAGAAAAAATTCCAAAATTTTATTTGTATATAAGAACAATAAATTAGTTTAAAATCAGATAATTAGCATTCCTGGCATTGTTGAAAAGACCGCGAATGAGAAGCGGAAAAAGCAAAAAAATTTAAATATTCAGAGCACTAAGTTTATTTGAAATATTTTAATTAATTTTATTTCTTTGAATTGTCAGCTGGAAGACAAAATTTTACAATTCATGTGAAGCAATTAATCTAAACTATTTAAAATTAAAGAATATAATTTTTATACTAGAATTTTGGCTTCAAAATTTTTTATAAATATAATTTTTTCAATCAAACAGAACAATATAGATCATAAGCAAATCTAGAGCCTTTCAGTTATTTACCATCTTGCCTATGGGTTAAAATGATATTTTCCATTTAAATCGATTGTCTTAGTTAGATATATGTCTACAAATATAAAACCCGGCTATTTATTAGCTATATTGTTTTTCAGCACTAAAAAGCATTTAGCTCCTTGCTAACTCAAGCATAGTCTCTTCACGAGCAAGTATCGACTAAATTACAATTATTTTAGCTATTTTTTTTAATCAAATATTAATTCTATTCAACTTGTTTTCTTATGTTTTCCAATCGTAATGAATATTCTAATGTGCGTCTCTTAACTTAACTTGCATCGTTTTAATTACCAAAATTGTCTACATATTTATGTTCTTTACATTTTTGAAAATTTTCTTTTCTAGTTACGCACTATTCGTCAGATAATTATAATTAAAATGAGTAAATCTTTGCTAAGAAAGATTTAAAATATAATTATTGTCTAATTTACAATAAATCTAATCAAATTAGCTCCCACTCGGAAATTTTGCTTTTTGATTTTATTAATAAATATTAATAAATGTTTATTGAGCCCAAAGTCATAAACTAAATTTCAGATTAAAATTTTAAAATATATTTTATTAATTAAATGAATTTTTACTTAAAGCTCGTGCAAGTCTTCTCTGCAAGGATAGCTTTCGTAGTTAACAATTATTATTATTATTATTAATAGATAAAACAATTTATAAGATTTGTCATTTTTTGCTACTGGACAAATTTGAAAAAAACATATTTTTTAATTAAAGAAATAAAATTTTTAATAAAATAATTCAAATTAGTAAGTTAGCTTGCTGAAGCGTTTTTAAATATAAGTCCGATTAATGCATTTTATAGATGATAGTTTAAATTTAAATTGTATTTTTTGTTTTAGATAAGTTTTTAAAATCATGCGTTTATTTTGCCATCGATATTATTTATAATTATGTAAATGGCCAAGTATAAAGCATATTAAATTGTTTTTGTTGATAAAGTATGCTTGAGTTTAAGATAATTTTTTTCTTTAAAATTTTTATACCTTGAATAAATTTTCATTAAGCAATTGAAGTTTAAATTAAAAGTATTATTTTATCATTCAAAGGACCAGTGTCAATCTGAAACCTTCTTTTATGCTGAATATCTTTGAAATTGTTCATTAGATTTTTTGTTAAATAAAAAGATTTTTTTTAGGCATTATACTTTTTTTATGGTAAATCAAGATTTATTAAATATTATATTAAGTTTTATTTGTTTGAATTAATAAAAAAAATTAATCTAATTGTTTTTCGAGAAAATTAAATGTTAAAATATTTTTTTCCCAAAATAAAAGATTAATTTTTAAATAAAATTCAAACAATGCTTATTTTAATTTAATTTTATATTATTTTGACAAGTTGACTGTCAAATGTAATTATGTAAGAAATATTTATAAATTTAAGATTCAAACAAAAATAAAGTATTTAAAGCAAAATAGATAATTCATGGTTTACTTGTTAAAAATTTTCAAAAAAGAGAAATTTCTAAAAAAAAATTTTTTTTAATTTGTAAGCTGTTTTAAACTTGAATAAACACTGTCAAATATATTTTAAATTTGATGTTACTACTTTGAGTTCTTTATTAATTACAACTATATTTTTCTTTATTTTGTTTACATTTCGAATAAAATATTCTAATTAAAACTAGAAGTAATAAAAAGTAATTATGAATGTTAATGAACCAATTCTATTTTTTTCAAGTACAGCTTCCATGGCCTCGCTCGGCAGGTTTTTTGTGAATCCAACCACAAAACAAAATGAAAACAAAATGTCACTATTTACCCTTTACAGGAATTTTAGTAGGTTTTCATGGCAATTATAAGAAATAATCGAATTATTGTTTAATGATAAAAATTGAAAGAAAAATAAAATAATCATTTTTTATAGAGAAGCAAACATATCATATGATTTTATTTGTTTATTTTTTTTAAAGCAAGTGTTTTTGTAGATTTGAATTTAAAAAAATTATATAACAATCTTGCTTTTCTAAATATTCAATACTTTGATTACTAATAAAAGATTATAAGACCGATAATTTTTTCTAAAAACTTATTAGAGAATATTTTCTATCAATTGAATTCTTTGATAAACATTTTAAGCAAGAAATTGAATCGTTAACAAGAATAGTTTTTAAATAGTAAAATATTTTCTATGGTAGAAAAAAATATATTGATAAAATATGAATATAAATTCAAAAAAAAATTATGCATATTACCAATAATTTAAAAACACTTGTTTTTTGGCTCATGGATTTTGAAGAAAATTCCGAAAAAACTAATTTTTTGTATTGTTTTTTTAAATTTTCATTAATTAATAAGAACATTAGTCTATTTTTTAGTGGATCAAAAGCCTTACATGTTCAATCGAACAATTTCCAATTATTTTTTTGGGTAAAAATGAAAACAAAAATATTTTAAAATAATTTATTATGTTATGACAAATTTAATATTTAAATTTTTAAATAAAGAAGATGCAATTTGTGACTTGGTAAATTTGGTAAAAAAAAATTCTGTTATTAATTTTGACTGCCAAATAATTTGTATTTTTTTTTCTAATTTTCTAAAGATTTGTTTTAATTTAATTTTTAATTTAAAGCTAGGTTAAGATAAATAGAGAAGAAAATATAAAAATAGATTTAAATGACTATTTAGTAACAAAAAATTCCTATGAAACCTAGAGAAATTCATCACCTTTTATTCAATATTTAATGATTTTTTGTATTATTTATAAAATTTTAAATTTTTTTCCAGAATTTAAAAAATTAGTTTTGTTAATGCAACATGATGCAGCATTCATAGTTGCATCAATTTTCAAGATCTAACAAAAAAAATAAAAATTTACCACGCTCTCCAATATATCAATATTTGCAGAGCTTTGCAAAATTTTTAATGTTTAAGATTGAACTAAATTTCACAAAACCTTATTTAGCTAAAATTTTCAAAATAATAATTGATAATAATTTTATTAGAAAATTTTTTTAACAATCTTATTTTCAGGTTAAACTTTAAAAAAAAACAAATAAAATGATAAAATTTTTCAACCATTTGACTTTTTTTAGACCGTGATGAAATGATTGCACCAAAATCTTGTAAAAACTTAATACCGACCAATCCGCCCATTCGCACTTACACAACTACCCCAGCCGTCAACTCTGACAACAAATATTTTAGCCAATATGCTCAAAACAGGTCATTATACAGCTCGAGTGGCACAGATCTGAGACCGGAAATCAATTACTCCCAGTATCTATACTCTGAGCCCGAATCTAATCCAAAAACAAATTCAAAAAAACAGAACCGTTTGAGTCTCTTAGACGATGATGACTTGATCGAAAAAACAGCCCAGCTTATTAACAAACAGCACCGCATGAAACTTGCCCAAAAATATGACCAAGCAAATTTTGAAACAAATTTTTGCAGTCATTCTGCACCTGTAGAGTTCATTGACAAGCTTAAATTACTTGAACAGCAAGTTGAACATTTGCAAATGGAGCTCAGAGAAAAGCAGCGTGAACAAGAGGAATTACAGAAAACAATCAATCAGCATTTAATTCAGACTAATTTTTATTCAATAAATCCGACACTGGAACAGAATAGACAAAATTTACGCCTGCAACAGGAAGAAATACGACAAAATTTGGAACAGAAAATATCCCAGTTCAATCAGTATCAAAATCAAGCGTCAAGTCAACAAAGATCACTTAGTTATGACAAAAATTTTCTAACATCGGAACGCAATGAAAGTCACATTTATGCGCCAAAACAGCGCTCTAGCAGTCATGCACCAATTCTGATAAAAACAACTTATGAGCCCGACTTCAAACGAGCATCCAGAGCCGATCAATTTTATCAAGATCAGCAAATTTCAGTCGAGTACAAAAAAATATTGGATCATTTGATAAAAGATGAATCGCATTCACACTTGCAAAAAACTTTGTCAGAAGAGCCCAGAATGTACGAAAAGTCAGCCACCATGTCATATCCAGCTCAGACAAGTACAAAAACCCATGAGCCTAGAAAAATTTTTCTAAACAACTTCTCCCAAAAGCCCAGCTTCACCGACTCGGGCATATATGACCACGAGCCTGGCTTGTTTATGTCCAAGACCGAAAAAAGCCTTGAGCTTAATGTCAATGAAGACCACAATTGCATGTTTGAACGCTATCTGAGAGAAATTCAGATGAAGCGCCGTCTCGAAGAGGAAAAAATGCGCGAAAAAGAAATTTACGAGAGAAAATTGATCGAAGCCAAACAGATGGAGGAGAAATTAAGGTTTCAACATGAGCTTAGAGAAAGAGAGGCTTTGGAACAAAAGTTAAGGGAGAAAGAACGCCTCGAGTTGGAGCTTAGACAGGAGCAGATGAGAGAAAAGCTGCACCGAGAACAAGAACAGCGAGAAAAAGAGGCTTTGGAGAAAAAATTAAGGGAAAAAGAGCTGATTGAGAAAAAACTATTGGAACAACAGGTTATGGAAAAAATGCGCTTGGAACAAGAGGCAAAGGAGCGCGAAAATTTGGAGAAAATTTTGCGTGAAGAAAAACAAAAGGCGGCTGAAATGAGGGAAAAGCAAAAAAAAGAACAAGAAATGTTGGAGAGACAATTGAGGGCATTGGAAATAATTGAGAAAGAATTGCGTGAGCAACAATTAAAAGAGATGCAAGAAAAGGAGCTTTTGGCTCAAAAGCTAAGAGAAAAAGAGATTATAGAGCAAAAAAAAAAAGAACAACAAAAATTAAAGGAAAAATTGAAAAAAGAAAAAAAACAAAAGCTTAAAAATCAAGAGAATAGATTGCAAATAAATATTGAGGATTTTAAGAGACTTGAATTTCCGTTCGAAGATGATAATTCAATTTTTTTCGAAAAATATTTGAATAATCATGATCCACAAGTGCCTAGTTTAGATGAGAACGAAATTGAGATTAAAGATTACAGTGAACGATTGCCAAAAAATTATTTTAGTGAGTTTAATTTGAGACGCAAGGTATTCAATTATGGTGATGATGACCATGAAGTGGAAAATGAGGTCGATGATGTGATTGAAGTGGCTGCTGATACAAGACCTGCTAATAAGCTATCAAGTTTGGCATCAAGCAATGTTGAGGTTATTTTAGAGGAGGAGGAAGAAGAGGCTCAACGAGAATATTTGGAAATGTTGGCCTACTCAAAGTAAAAATTAAATAAATTAAAAAACTTTTAGGTTCTGTGAAATTCAAAATTATTTTTCTTTATTTTTTATGAAATTAAGTTAACTAAAATAAAATATGTAAATCCTCGGATAAGGTTAAATTAATAAAATTCAATTTTGATGTTTTTTAATTTTATTTTATTAAACAATAGATAAAAAACACAGAGTTGGTCTAAAGTAAGAATCTGGATAAGTCTATATAAGTTATTTTGGACTCAAGTCAGCTAAATTAATTTATAATATTTAAATTTTCTTGTCGTTTTTCGCTTAACACTAGAAAGCCCGGAGTTTTTTAGACCCCTTTTTAAAAAATTTAAACTTGAATATTATCTCAAAGATATAAAATTTTAAGAAATTACTTAAAGAAACTAAAAATGAAATTTTATAAATTTAAATTTTTTTTTTATTTTCAAATAAATTTTATTTATTATTCTTGAAATTTTAATTTGAAATTTTTGTATTTAATCAGCCGGGTTTTCTAGTGTTAGTGAAAATAAATATTTAGACATAATTTAAGCTTAAGAACTTTTTAGACAGTTTTGATAATGCAATATTTAATTTTTTTATTTTATAAATTGTTGTTGTTACTATGTTTAAGTCTCATATAATTTGTTGCACCTAATAATTTAGTGTAAAAAGAAAAACAAAAAATATAAACTATTAATAAGTGTTAAATTGATTATTGATTTTTGTAAATATAAAAAAAAGAATATAAAGAATTATTTATTTGAGATAAAAGGTACAACAAAGCATGTTGAACTTTTTTGTTACAGTATTTTTTTAAATATATTTTATTTTGGTTAATTTTGATTTTATCAAAAAAGAAATTTTTTTTTTTTCAATTTGAATTGAAATTCACAAAAACTAAGCATTTTTCAAAATAAATTTGGTCAAATAAGAAAATCATCAAAAAATTCATTTACACAAAAATTATGATTTAAAATTTTATTTGAATATTATTTTATATAACTAATCATTATTAATTTTTCAGTTGTGTATAGGATTATTTAGGACCAAATTTATTTTGAATTGGGCAATATTTCTTGAAGTTTTTGTTTATTTATTTTGATTTTATTTTAGATCGCATACACCAGGTGCTTTTGATCACACAAGAGCAAATATGCTTAAAAATGGTTACAGTTCAGAAGGTCATGATGACGAGGACGAAGAAAATTAGCTTTTTCTTCACTAGTTTATTTTATTCTAAAGAATTTGAGTAATTCTTTTACTATTTATAAAAAAAAATATTACATTTGCCATTACACTTGCTTTGTCAAATGCTCGTTTATGTATTGATTATAAAATTCAGGATTTGATATATAGATTATGTTCAAGAAATATTTTTTCAAAATGCTCAAGTTTACATTATTTTTGTTAAATTATACGTATCTAGTTTTATTTTTTTTATTTAAATACTAGAATTATGGATTTTATTATTAAAGAAATAAAATTTTTA
Source organism: Brachionus sp. 'Tiscar' (assembly GCA_006352455.1). Lineage (NCBI taxonomy): Eukaryota > Metazoa > Rotifera > Eurotatoria > Ploima > Brachionidae > Brachionus > Brachionus sp. 'Tiscar'. The sequence goes on along the minus strand of VANL01001375.1, from coordinate 2,520 downwards.
AATTTTTTTATTCTTTTAATTTTTAAAAAATTGTTACAATAAATTGTTAATAGAGAAGATTTTAATTTTTGAAATTGTATGATGATGGTCATTATTAAATAAAAATAAATAATAGTTTCATTTTTTGATTTATGGCCAATTTTTATTGAAAAAGTTATTCAATTATTCTAAATTTTACATATTTTTATTTATTGTACAAATAGCCAATTAAATAAATTAAATTTTACATATATTCTTAATGAGAGAATCCAGTTCTATAAGAATATGCTTAAAAATAAAAAGACTGACTAAATTGCTGAGGTTTTTTTTTTCTAATTGCCTCGTATCATTTGAAAAGATCATTGATTTGATTTACAGTACTGATTTATTACAGTGATTTTAACAAAATTTTAGTCTATGTATTCTTTTAGAAAATTTTAAATAAAATTGGCCAATTTTCGTAAAATTTTTCATAATTTTATCAATTACAATTTTTAGTTCCTAATTCATCAAAGTTTAGAATTTTAAAGATTACCAAATTAATTTAAAATAAAAAATATAAAAAAAGTGTTTTTTGAAAATTATAACAGTTTATTTGCAAGAAAAAAATTGATATTTACCATAGCTGATTAAGCATCGGCTAAAGAGAATTTCAAAAACCACTAACAGTTGAAATATTATTTTAATATTGTGCATATTTGTTTGGGAAATTTTCATAACGAGTCAACTCGAGCTGACTAAAGATGAAAAAAAAAAACAAAATTATACTATAGCCGAGTTAGGTAAATGTTGATTAAAATTTTTTTATTAAAAGTTTCTTTGTTTATTCGCTGATATTCGCTCTTGAAATTATAAAATTACATTAGATATGTTTTAAAAAAGTGATTAAAAAATTAGAAATATTGAAATCATGAATCGAGATTTTACTTGTCTGTTAATTTTCGGCATTATAATTTATTAATTTATTTATTTATTAAAAAAATAATTTGGGACAAAATCTCTTGGCTGTTTGGAATGAATATTAATTCTCCCTCTAAGTTATTTTTGATTTTTTAAAAAATTGAGAAAACACATAAATTAGAGCAAAAAGTAAATTTTATATAAAAAATTTAATAATTTTGAGTTAATTAAATTAAATATTCTTGAAAAATTTCTTGAAAAATAAAAATTGTAAATTGTTTATTAATAAAATGGTCTGTTTTCGTATTAATTTAATCCATGTGATTGAAAAATGAGACTGAGAAGATATCAATTAATAAAAATTGTTTTAAAAAAATAATAAAAATGCTTTATTAAATTCTATCTTTATTAAATTGAGCCTTTAATTACATCGTTCCTTAATTTCATCTATCATTGGTTTAAGATTTAAATTAGAATCCAATTTTAACCCAAGAAATTTTGTCTCTTTTTGTCTGATAATTTTATTTCCTTAGATTCTTAATTTTAGATCAGCCTTTTCCTTGTTTTGTTTTGAAAAAACCATCGAACAAGACTTTTAAACTGATTTTTTCATTTTCCACTTGCGAAGCCACTGTTCTGGTTCTCTCAAGTATTTATTGATTTTATTTTCTAAATTACCCTGTTTTTTATAGATAAAAAAGGTGACAAGACCCTGTCAAAAGCCTTCGAAATGTCAAAAAACAGAGCGTTCACTTTTTTCTTTCTATAAAAAGATTCAACAATTTTGTGGATAAGAAAGAAAAGATTGTTAGCAGTTCGTCTGTGTTTCCTAAAACCTGACTGCTCTTGAACAAATAAAGACTTTTGCTCTAAAAATCTATATAATCTAAGATAGATTATGCGTTCAAGCCTTTCCAAGACAGCTTGTCATACTAATTGGTCTATAATTAGATGGGTCTTGTAATTGAGATGATTTTTTAGGTATCATGGTTATGTTTGCAGTTTTCCAAGCTCTAGGAATCGTGCCATGTTCTAGACTAAGATTAAAGAGATTAATAAGTTATTTTGGGTAGTTATTAGGTAGATTTTTTAATATTAAATTATGAATTTGATCTGATCTTGATGCTGCATCTTCTCTAAGCTTTTTTAGTACCAGAACCAATTCACTCATGGTAATCGGCTCGATTAGAGTAGATTAGAGTATTTACTTCGAAAAAATTTAAAGTAAAATCAGTTATTTCCCTATCTTTTTCCGATTAACTGATGAGTAATTTAAATATTATGAAAGTTAACAATTTAAATGATCAGTATTTTTTTATCAATATCCGATTGATCAGTAGTTAATAGTGTCAATCAGTATTTAATTGACATGATCGATAAAATCTATCGGTAATATACTAGTACCGATTAGTGAAAATTTTAATTAAAATTATAATTAAAGAATACTATAATGTCAAAAATATAATTTATAAATCATCCAAAGATTACCAACATAAAAACAACCAATAATATTTTTTTACTATAAAACTAGTCTCAAAAAAAAATATCAAGAGGTTACAAGTACTTCAAAATATCTCTATCAAGTCTATCTACCATCTCCCCTTTGACACCCCGTCGGAAATTTTTTATAACTTCCTTGAA